>OMLF01004973.1:9640-23684 GCA_900302615.1 Holocentrus rufus | reverse complement strand
GCACACACACGCGCACACACACACACACACACACACACACACACACACACACACACACACACACTAAAACTTTTACCAGCGGTACTTTCAAAATCACTTGAAGGTCAGTGAATTCCTCGGGAGTCAGCTGGATAGTTTCCAACACACAGATAAGTCCTAATCCACAACTCCTCAACTCCATGCAATCCTCAGTGGAGGATCTCCATTATTAGTGTGAATCCACCAAATCTCCTCCAAAACAAATCAATTGCAGCCTTAATTTTTTTCCTCCCTCTATCAAGTCAACAGACACTGGTGGAAAAAGTTTAGAATATCTGTTATTTTTAAAATGGAGGAAATAAAATATCCAAGACACTCATAGATACATTAAAAAGCCTTCACTGCATAAAATTTACTTTTTCCTCAGAGAAGATGAAAAATATGCCGGTGGGATGAGATAATCCCACTTGTTTCCAGAATTTTCTTGAATCAAGTTTCATTTTCTTGATCCTAGTGGGCTGATCTGCCTTATTCTGCCTCGTTTCAAATAATTATACTTTTAAAATTCTTAAAATAAGTGAAAATGCACTGGAAACAAGTGGGATTATCTCATCCCACTGGCAGATTTTTACCTTCTTTGAAGAAAAAAAAGATAAAAAAAAAATGAATATATTAAGACTTATTAAGATGGAGATTTTCATTTGGGTATTCATAAAGAAAAGTTTATTACGCATCAGGAAAAGTTATAAAACTTTTCATGATGGAGAGCCAAAAAACATAAAGGCTTTTTAACCTATTTTGGAGTGCGTTGGATCTCTTTTTCACCAAGACTAGAAGACCCTTATTTCACAGAGCACCCAACCCTGCTATCATGAACATCAGACAGCTAAGAAGCTTCCCAGCCTTATATCTGTTTTTCAAGAACTTAAAAAGACAAAAAAAAAAAAAAAAAAAACATATCTGTGATGATTTGACAAAACGGGCACCACGAGCATCTGACGGTAAAGCTCATTTCACACACGCCCGAACCAAGGAACCATATGCTTTTTAATTCTATTTAAGCTCAGGCCTTACATCTAATCTTATTATCCCATGCCAACTGTCAGCCAGCGCCACTGGTTCCAAAACTTCAAACTCGGTGTAAAACTAAAAGACTACACGGCACGCGGCACCGTGGTCATGTTGACGGTTTAGAACACCTGTGTCCACTGGGCGTCTTGATTTTGGCGCTAAAGGGACGCAAAGTAGGATCCTTTCACTAGACGCTGAAATATTTTAACTCTGGGCGCCAAAATGTGGAAAGCTCTCGGCTCAGTGGGGAACGAGAGCCCAGGGTTTCCTGTCAATCGAAAGTAATGAAGAAAAGAAGCCTGCGCTGGAAGGAGAGGTTCCCATGTGGACGCTGTAACCCCAACCCGAGCCTTACAGAGCTGCGACCCGCCGTGATCCTGAGGCTGAGCAAATTGAACCTCCGGTACGAGCTGAGCGCCGACAGCCGGAGGTCAAACTCTGCCAGGAGTGATCATCAACGGGAAGACGAGAAGAGCGGATGAATATGTAGCAGGGCTCTCATGTGGATGTTCAATAGGCTGTGTCGGTGTTTCTCAGCCGGTGGACCGGGGCTGCAAAACTCTCCATCTTAACAAGTCCTGTAGTCTCATTTTCAGTGTTTGAGTGAAAAAAAATCTACCAGTGGGATGAGATAATCCCACTTGTTTCCCATCCAGTTTCACTTGTTTCAGGAATTTTTCTGGGAACAAGTTTAAATATGTTGAAACAAGGCAGATCAGCCCACTAGGATTAAGACAATGACTCTTGATTGAAGAAAATTCTGCAAACAAGTTGATTAGCATTAGAAACAAGTGGGATAATCTCTCTTTTTTCAACACTGAATATGAAACTTAATGACTTGGTAAGATGGAGATTTTGCAGTGTGGCAAAACAAAACACAGAAAAAGAACTTGTTTTCTTTGGCTTTTATACTGAAAAAAAAATGCATTTTTAAGTCAAAACATCAAAGATAATCGGCTCCTGGAAGTGAATTCAAGTGTGGAATCCAGACTTTGGTGCTCAATTAATAAAGGGTGACAATATGAGCCAAAAGCAACGAACAAGGTGAGCCTTGCCTCATTGTAATTACAAATAGGAGGGCCTTGAGGTGGAAAAGGTTGAAAATCCACAGTCTGAAGAAAAAAACAACAAGGATCTGGCATTAATTTGAAGGTGTGAGCGCCCAAAGACAATTGAATGGCTGCAACCAAAAAAATCTACTGCTGAACCAGAGCTTTGTCTTTGTTTCTCCTTTACTATCTCATCTCCCCTACTGTACATACACTACTACATATACATTTTAGATAGTCTGTAATAATACTGAGGAGAAGGAGAAGGAGAAGGAGAAGGAGAAGAAGAAGGAGAAGGAGAAGGAGAAGGAGAAGGAGAAGGAGAAGATGATGATGATAATGATTTACTTTGTCATGGAGAATAGAGAGATTTATTTCCTTTTGTTTATTGCGTGCATGTGTGAAATAATTCATTCATTCATTCAATCATTCATTATAACCAAAAGATGGTTGTCTGATCTCACACACCTTCACTGGTAACAAATAGGTGTGATCGCGATCCTCTTTTAGGACATAAACCAGGTAGTAGAATGAAGAAAATCAGGCGGGCAACTTCCTCATAGTTTCATAAGTGTCTATTTAACTTTATCATTAATTCACAACAGTACATATATCTCAAAAAATAAAATAATCAGGCTGCCACTCCTCTGTTCTATTGAATCTATTTTTTGGGGGGGATGTGGCTGATGCATAGTCTTTTTTTTTCCTCAGTGCAGTAAACACTGGCCCGACTCTTGAAAGTTGCCACTGCGCGTCACACCCCAGTGACTGCGCGATGCCAACGACTGCCTCCTCCACTTAGTCCAGATCCCGGACAATGGAGATTAGCCAAGATACGAGGCACAAAGAGACACAAACAGCACGAGGAAAGAAACGGAGGGAGGAAGAGAGAGAGGGAGAGAGAGAGAGAGAGGGAGAGAGAGAGGGAGAGAGAGAGGCGCTTGTGGCAAGGAGCTCTAATTAAAACACTTTGTGTTTTTGTGAATCGGGGGGATATGGGATTTGAAGCTTGCAGATTGGATCAATATTTTCTCACCGCCACAGGGTGCTGTGTTGTATCTCACCTTTTGAAAGTTTATCTGAGTTCATTTGGCTGCTGAAGCCACAGATTCAGAGGCAGTAAACAACACCTCCTCGGCTCCCCTGAAGCATACACAGATTCCAGAAGGGAAAGAGAAAAATAATCTTTTTTTCTGTTTTTTTTCGAAACCCTACCTCACTCTTTTTCATCGCAAGATTGCACTGTCCTTAAGCCTTTTATACTGTCAATAGATGTTTACTTTTTCAAATCTGCAGTCCTTTCCCATTCTCTATTTTCTGATGGAAATCAATTCAGTGTTTCAGAGAATTGCAATTCCATCTTCTTTGCAATCTTTAAAGTTCAGAGTTCAGTGTTCTCGCCGGGCAATTATGAGTTATTCCTGCCCTGTGCTGAGGTGGGCGGATCCCTTCAAATGTGCCTGAAACCGCCGGCGAAGACTCACAAAGACCAGGCCCTGCAGCTTCACACGGCTTCAAGGTGTTGTTTAAGATAAACAAGGATATTTACAGTTGTGTTGGGACTTAAACTGGCACAGACATTGCAAATAATGGAGGACTTATAATAACTTCAGACAGGTTTCTTTTGCATGAAACAGAATTCTTAATCCTGTGAATTTGAAAAAAAGTAGTCAACCATACAGAGAACCCAAAAATTGGTATTTTTTGAATGGCAAGTCACACGTAGTTAAAAAGTTAAATAAGGTAAAGTGCAGACATCCAGTTTTAAATTGAAAGCTGAAGAACACAATTTTTATTTGAAGGGGTGCCCAAAGTATTTAGGGGTGCCATATTTAAAGATCCAAAGTATTTGCACGGATAAAGATTTTATTAAATAGTCATTTTTGGTTTGCCAGCAAAAACTCTTAGACAGAAGGACTGAAATCCATAAACATCAGACTCTCAGCTGATAAGGAGTCTTACTATAAAGTGCTTAGCAGGAGCTTGACAGTTTGAGGTTGGATTGATACGTTACATGCTTGTTTGCTTATAGTTATTTTGCCAACCATGTATTATATTTATTCCAAAATTTGGAAATAATTTCCAGTGGGATAAAGCCCATACCTGAGTTATTATGGGACGCACTAAAATACTCATGGGGTGCAATGTATCATAAAATTGTCACGTTTCATGTGTTACATAGCTGTCGCTGCATGTCAAGAATAAATGACAACTTCTCAAGATAATCTGGTGTTGTCATTTAAGGACAATATTGACAAAAACCAGTATAGAGCCTCTATTTGTGCCGCTTGTACGACTTAATTTGAAGTCCAAAGACGAGATAGAACAAAAAAAAAACAAACAAAAAAAACTGTCTCAATGTCTCAAATGAGACTGTTTCAATTGTATTGGAGCTCACTGTGAAGTCTCACATCTCCAGACATCTCCAATATAACTGTCAGATCTGCAGGAGTGGCTGACCTTCAAGAATCCACCTGTTATATGTGACTGCCACACTCTCAGTGCTTTTCAGTGCAGCTGAACAGCAGTAAACTTTGAGTTGGACTGACTTTAACATTGATGATCGCTAAGAATCTGGGTCAAGACCAGCTTCAACGCATACTTTCTCACCCGGAACATTCTTCAGTGTCTTGTAATGCAATGGCAGGGAACAGTATATACTTTTCTGCTCCTTGTGGATCCTCAGTATGGCTTTTAGTGCATTCAAAGCTCAAGTGCATTCGCTATATCTCAAACAGGCTTTCAACTAGGACAAAATACCTGCAAATTCCTACTCTGAATGAAAACTTAACTTTGAAAACCAAGGCATCTGACTCCTTTTCTAAACCCGCGTTAACAAATTAACTATGGATTTAAACTCGTCTCTTACAGAAATGCGGCGTCCTTTAACCTTGAGGACAGGAAGATGACTGTCCCTCCTTTTCTTGACTAGGACGACGAAATTAACATGCGCGCTGCGGCTTCAGACCTTAAACTATCGGAGGCAGTTTATCACTCTGACCTGCGGTAGATTACAGGGAATAACTTCCACAGACATCATTGCCTCTTGTAGCAGTTTGATGGTCGGGGATCATTCAGAGCATGAGGAGAGTGGCATTGCTCTCTATTTATCTAAAAAAAAACCCAAAAAGACCGTCCCACGGAAATGATCTCATTGTCGCTCCTCATTTTTGCATTATAGATCAAAGGACGGTTTATTTTCTCAGGCTCCACGGGTAAGAAATTAAGGACTTTTTATTTGACTTACAAAGGCAACAAACTACAAGACTAGTTAATTCCAATTCACAATCCGTATATGATGCACATGATCCACAAGAATCTAATCTTCTTGCCATCATAAAAAGAACATGCCTGCTTTTTATTTTAGGAGCGATAAGGCAACTTGGCTCAAGACTGGAAAACAGTTTGACTCATGATCGCCCACTTGTTTGGTTATGTTTCATTTCTATTTGTCATATTTGCCATCAGCATTTACTATCAAATTTGAAGTTATAAGTAACTTTGATTCCTGCTGAAAGATCTGATCAGTCCCATGGAGGAAGGAACCTTGTTTCTGGCTGTTTCACTACTAAATAAACAGGCTGCTGTTGAAAAGATAATAACATGATAGTGGCGCTTTGTCCTTTAAATTACAATTTCCTTTGCAATCTTTTCACGTATAAAGTATTGAAGCACAAGCACACATCAACCTTGGACTCTCATGATTAAGAAACAGCCAGACAAAAGAAATTGTCCACATAATCTTTAAATTTGCAGCTAAGGGCTGTTTTTGCAGGTGAGTGACAACCTCCATTTATTTTCGTAGAAAAGTCTGAGGGGATTAACAGCATTGAAAATATTTTTGCAGTGTCAGTGTTTTGTGCTTATGATGTTTAAGGACTTATTTGTAGTGCTGATGACGACCTAGCTAAAACTTCCAACAGCAGATGTTCAGGACGGGGTCCCCTTGAAGAATCAGCCTCAATCAGCCGACCAAAACCTGTCTGGGGTCCACGCTTTACGCTCCCTGCGCCTTATGAATGTACGACAGCGCAATGGCAGCTTTTAGTTTATCAACTGTCATGTCCCACAAACTGTCCTCATTGACTCCGTGTGCCACGGCAACGCTATGGTCCCGCCCGATGTGCTGCAGAGCGCTGCGCCAGTACACGCGGGAAAGCAGCGAGCGCGTCTTCAATGTTCCGCTTGGCGTGCGCCGCGGAGCCTGCAGCTTCTGTGATGACATTTTGACTCCGCCGTCTTCCTGCATTTTCTCCCTGGCTATGCAACTGTCCACGCAGTGCCATCTTTCCCCATTTCATGCCTTCCTGCCAGAGGTGGATTTAGTAGGCACATGCAGTGACAGGCTGAACACCCATGTGGTTAGAGTAGAGTCAGAACAAGAAGTGATTCTGGATTTCTTACTATGGGCAATAACTGAAACCTAATTTAGTTTCTGTCTGGAAATAAAGGCCAGATTAAGGCTAAAGCTGTTAAAGGTTACACAAACAACACTGAGTAAGACGAAATCATCAGTCTACATTATAGGAATAATAAAAAATCCACCTTAACAAGTCATTTAGTCGCATATTTCTGTTAAAATCCTGTTTTTCTTTGAAACAGTGAAAAAATCTGCCAGTGGGATGAGATAATCCCACTTGTTTCCAGTGCTAATCAATTTATTTCCAGAATTTTCTTGAATCAAGTGTCATTTTCTTGGGCAGATCTGAATTATTCTGCCTTGTTTCAGCATGTTTATACCTGTTTCCACAGAAAAAAAAAAAAAAAAAAAAAAAAAAAACTGCATCAAGTGAAACTGCACTGGAAACAAGTGGGATTATCTCATCCCACTGGCATATTTTTTCACATTTAATGTGAGGCAGACAGGGAAATATCTATCTATCTATCTATCTATATATATATATTTATTTTTTATTTTTTTTTGCAATTAATGAAGAAAATTAGAGGGTAGCAAATAATGGTCACATCATAAACCCCCTGCAGGAAACAAGTCAACGGTAAACGTGTCCTCATGACTGATGCAGTGCTGTAGAGGGGCAACAACGAGGAAATATGGCATGTCATGTTTTCTGATTCATAATTCCTCTGTGTTTTGTGCAAATCTGAGCAGCATCTGAGATATTGTGCATGGCATGCAGACAAGTAAACAAACGTTGTGGTGCTCCCCTTAGGCCAATCAGTGCAATTTTTAAAAAATGCCAGAATGGAGCAAGGAGGCACGCTTCATTCCTCAAAGGATCAAATGCTTCATCTTCATTAGACACGCTTTGGTCAAGGATTTGAGGCATCGATAAAACGTCTGTGACAGTCATTCTCCTCTTTCTTCCACACAATTTTGTTCAGATATTATGCTCTGTTCTTCTGTTCTTTCAGTTTAGCGTTTTCTTATGTCAGATTAGCAACAAAGTGACTGTAAATTACATCACTGTTGCAAGGCAAAGCTTAAAACACAGTAATTGCAGAAAAGACACAAAAAAAGATCACAAAATACCTGGTACATGAAGAAGCATTGCAGAAATATTCTTTAGACCAATTCTGCCATGTTGCTCAAGCCCAGCAAACCTTCAAAAGTGAGTTTCATATTAGCAGGTCTAACTTAACATCAAAGTTTTTCTCAATGCCACAAAAAGAACATAACTCTCTATAATGGTTATGAGGAAAGAACAGGAACTATTTTATTTAGTGCAGGATGGGGGTCTTTGAACATTTATCAAGGCCTCTTGAAAATACCTGGTTTATTTTTTCTGATTAGGGGTTTTAAAAACTTTCTTCGTCCTTAAAGACATTGGCCATTAATTCTCATTTCCCTGCTCTATTAACCCTTTTTCTGATTAGTTCTTGATATATTGGGCCATTAGCAGTATTATTCAATCGTTCGCTAATGCTAGCCATCCAACTGCTTGGACAGGACTTGGAGCCATTTATACGCATCTCGCCGCGACAATATAAACTCATTAGGCCTGAGCAGTGATTGACTCTTCCTCGATTGGATCTGAGAGGAAGTCACTCGATTGATGATGAGCGAATGGGCGCCCATTGATTGGGAAGGTAGCAGGTGCTAATCTGCGGCGGGATGAACATAATCATTAGTGGATGTGGCTGAGGAGATTTCCTACAGTAAGTGCTCTCTTCGGTATCTGCTGAGGAGTGCTGGAGGGAAAGTTTGTGTGAGGAGCCCCTGAGAGAAGTAAACACAATCATTAAATCCTGTCTAGATTTAAGGAGAGGGACGACTCGCCCCTTTTGGCCATTTCCAAAGAGGCGCCAAGCAAGCTCTGATGTGACTGAAGTACACTCAAGAGCTAGTTCAGTGGAAATGAAAAACCATGGGAAATGACTCTTAACTTAGAAGCACTATGACAGCCTTAACAATGAACCCCAAACGACTTCAAAAAGATTCGGTCCACTTTTCCATAATTGCTCCTGTCCGGGGGAATAACTTATTTCGAGAGCAGTTCAAGTACATCTGCCTTAATCTTTGAAATTGAAATTCAAGTTGGAAAAGCAAATCAAGACACACATATATGTACATGCATAAATGATATTTTGAAAAGATGAATACTGTAGGCATTCATCTTATTGATAAATATTCTGCGTTATTTACTAGGGCTTTCGTGATGTATTGATATCATATCAATATTGTGATACGAGACTAGTGGATTTGGGATGTTGTAATATGGTGATATGGCATAAGCGTTGTATTTTCTTGGTTTTAAAGGCTGCATTATAGTGAAGGGATGCTATTTTCTGAATTCATTAGACTGTTGTAGCTGTTCTGTTATTTGGCTCTACGTGCTTGATCATCATATCCACATGACTAATGACTATTTAACATATCTTGTGTAAAAATATCTCATGAAAGCACCAATCATCCCTACAATATTGTCACGATATATTGAGGTATTCACTGAAATATATAATTTTAATTGATTTTGTCCATATTGCCCAGCCCTAGTATTTACTATTCTAAGATGTGGAGCTTCGTTTTGACAAGTACGGACGTAATTTTGATTTGGCAAAAGGCCAATTTACAACAAAGAAGACTCTCACAGCCTAGCTGCCCTTCATTTCAATTGTCAGTCCTATAATTATAATAGTTCAGGAGATAGCGAGACATTTTAAGTACCAATTCTTCTAAATGGCATGTAGTGCTGTTGGAAACCTGTAGCCAAGGCTTGAACCTGACTCGAGCATTGCCACAGGAGAAAAAAAAAAAAAAACCTTTTGAAGAGCAAAGCACCTTCATGGACATAAGAAGAGAAAATGGCCAGCTGCTGTATTTTTCCACAGGAATTACTGCTGCTAACTGTAATAATTTTCTTTTCTTGGTCTACCATGATTCATAAGGCAGAGAGTGGCCATTTTGTATTACTTTGACTTATCTTTGATGTTTTCTCAGTTTGTTTGGTGTTTTTATTAATTTTCTTTCTCAAACTTTTAATTTCTCATTTTTATGACTGACATGTTTTATTAGTTATATATACAGTATATGCAACATGCCCTACACTAACAATGATTGACTGGTTGACTGACTAATGTAAGATCTGATAAGGCTTTAGAATTATTTCTGTCTCATTAATTCAGTGCCAATTCAGCGCCATTTTGAAAGCAAAGCAATACCTCTAATCCATTGTTTAATATCTTTGCAAAGTGATGGATCCAGTTTTCAAAGTAATATTTTGCAAGACTTGAATAACCAACTAACCATCAAAAAGTACCACAATATGTTTGAATTTTCATTAGTTTGGAAGAATAATAAATAATTTTTCACATTTTTCAGCAAAATCTTTTTTTAACTATTCCCAAGGTTTTGGAAGTCTGGATTCTTGCTAAGAATACAGCTTGCATTTCAGAGGTACAATGTGTAATACCCAAAGAAATGGCAGCATGCCATTTTGTAATATAGTTTCAATTGAAAATACTCTGATCTCAAGTGTTTGCGAGTGTAGTCTATCTTCAGAATTAATGACATCAAGGTTGAGTGGGCAGATGTAAAGTTTGAGAGATTTTTTTTTACCCTGGCTACATAAATCAAAATCCAAAAATAAATCAAACTCTGAAACAAATAAATCGTAATTATTTTGGATGAAGATTTTTCCTTGAACAGCGACTGATACGGTATAAACATCGTAATAAATTAAATTAAGATGAGGCAATTTAATAACTCCATCTTCATACTGAAGTTACATTATTTTTAATTGACTTTACTGCAGAAAAACACTAGAAATACTTGAGAACAAGTCATAACCGTCTTTGCAGGAGATCAATGATGTATACACCATAGTGGGAGAGCTTTCCTATTTCTATATTAATATTACTCAGTATATTCAGTGTAGTCAGTATACTGCAGCCTGAGGCCCCAGGAGAGAAATTCTGCTGACTATCCCTAAAGCTCGGAGATGTGTAAGAGAGTAAAAACCTGCAGTTTAAACACTTGAGAAGTGTCAGGGCTTTAAGCTGACTGTTTCGGGGCTTTGTCACCGCTTCTGCCGATTTTCTCCAGCTCCACCTCTCCGTCCTTCTCACTCAGATTGTCTCTTACCTCGTGATAAAATACTTGCAAGATTTGACAATGATGCTGTTTTGTCTGCGAGTAAATCTGCTCCCACAGATAAGATACGCAGACAAGTCAAGCAGATGCGATTAAAAAAGTGTTTAAAGTTGAGTCCTGATGGCTTGCTTCCCAATGCGTACCTCGCCATTTTGACATCATCCTTCCTCATTTTATCTCAAGCACAGATTGTTAGTTTTAATCTGAAGGTATTTTCGGTCATATCAGTTGGTCCTGATCAGCAGTTTTCAGAGAACCAGAGTTATTTACAAAGATCGCGTTCGACAAAGCAGCCATTTTTCATCTAAAATAGACAGATTCTTTAAGTGCAACAACGTCTAAACTTCTCTCCTGTAACTCCTGTACTTCTGGCACAGGCAGTATTTGATCTAAAATATTCTCACTGCCCTATTTAGACGTTATTGGCAATTCATTTATAGTTATAGGGAAAGACATCAAACTTCTTCATGAACTACAAAACCAAAAGTTTCACCCGAAGATAGCTGATGACTAGCTTAATTATCGCGCAGCAACTGTCAAGCCCTGTCTTTTTCATCACACTACTCTGTTGAAATAAAATAATTTTATGCATTAATCTAATGGACAGCGATAAAAGTATCCATTTTGATTTGCTGGCATCACTTCCAGGAAAGTCTCACTTGAGCTCACAGGAGAGGGCCCCTTTTCAGATTATTCCTTGAAGTGCTTTGATGAGATTATTCCAACGCTCCACAAACAAAATCTATGGCAGCTGTTTCAATCAAGTGCGTTTTTATGGCGCATGACTGGAAGAAGACAACAAGAGAGAGAGGGAGAGAGAGAGAGAGAGGAAAATAAAGCAGCCACAACAAAACTCCACACAAGCAATACCTTAAAGGCCATAATGATGTCAAGGTAACAGCATACTGTAAGGAGGCGAACATTTGGCAAGCAAATCACAGCACAAAAAGTCTTTCCATCAATCACGCACTCTGGCAGAGAAATGCAAAAAGGGTTGACAAGGCAAAAAAAAAAAAAAAGACTGGTCGAGACAGAATGCTGTCATTTGCAAGGGCAGAGGGACAGCATGGTGATTTAGGAGGTAAAAAGAAAGCATGGAGGCGCTGTGATTCGAATAAAGGCTTGAAGGAAGAGGAGTAAACTGAAAAGGAATCAAGGGCAGTGTTGCAACATGTGACGTTTCTCTCAAAGGATTCTTGGTGAGGAAGAGGGGAGAAGGTTGGGCAGCTGGTTACAGGCTAAAATAGGTGGGAGAGGAAGGGGTGGGAAAGGGAAGAAAAAAGCACAATTCAGAGCCCTGCAAATGCATAATGCATATAGAGAGAACTGAAGGCAGTGGTTGGAGAGAGACAGAATACACCCCCGATATTGTGAAAGCCCCATGTGCCAACAAAACCTTGAGGATGTTTCTTACGCCTGGCACGTTTGCATCGACATGTTTCTGCGTATACGTGTTTATGTGGGAGAGAGAAAAGAAAGAAAGCGTTGGTCCACAACTGCCATTAGCAGATATTTCACATTGCATGTTGTTGCTCGGGCTAACAATGCCCAGACTGCTTCAACAATCTGATTTAGTGTAGCAGAGAATGTGAGATGTTTGTATTCATGAACATTTTGTCTGTTTAACCTAAACTACTTTCTAAGTTTATAGGAATAAGCGCACATCATTTTTGGCTGAACATGTTGGAATTTTCTAAGTCATTTGAAAAACTTAATATGCAATTATTATGCATTATTCCACCTGAATGGAAGATTGAATTATTGCCTGTTTAGCCTGGAGTGCCTTGTTCCTCTAATTGTCTTAGCTTATATATTGTCTGGTGTTGCCTTTTGGACCATAGCATTTTCTGTTTGTGTACTCTTATTTTTATTTCCACCTTGTCAATAAATGTCAAAATGTCAATAAATGGTGCATATACATTTCATCCCCCTACTTTTTGGCCTCTTTTTAGAACTTCTTCCTACACTTTCTTTCTGATCCTCTTAATTTCGGCTTTGTGAACTTCTGAGACTGTGCACATCCTATTGGACATATGAAACCATACATTAATTCATGCTTAATTAAAGAATGCATGGGTAAAGATTCAGTCTGTTTAACCTGCACTGCTTACTAAGATTATAGGAACCAACACACGTCATTTTTGAATGTAGAATGTAGAGATTTTCTTCTTCACTTAATTAAAAAGTGGGAATTTAATATCCAATTATGATGCAATAAATTGCTATGGGACTGGTATCAGCTGCATTTGGTAACTGGTATTGAAAAGCAGTAATTGGAGAATCCGCAGTGTGTGTCTTTGTCTGCATGAGTGAGGAAATTAGTGAGTGTGAAAAAGAGAGAGAGCGAGAGAGAGAGAGGTAAATAGACAGAGTAAATGACGAAGAGAGAAAGTGATTCTCAGGTGTGTCTGGGTTCATATTACTGAAACCAAAATATTTGCAAAACCCTGCTGCTGTTCCTGCCTCCAGTGTTCACAGCATGATACTTTTCCACATACATCCTCCTTTATTGTCTGTTTTGCTAAAAAAAAAAAGCTCTCCCGTGTTACTCCTCTTCAAACAAACACATTAAGGGAGAAGCGCCTTCTCCCTGTCTCCCCTCTCCCGGGCTCTTTCCCACGATGCACCGCTGTTCGCTAACAAGAGAGGACAGCCAATCGAAGTGACCCGCCTTAAGCTTGCTGTTCCCGGTCTTGTTTTCTATTTGAAAAGCAGCACACACTCTCACAGGCCATTTAGCCAATGCAATAATGACAGAGGCAAACACTTGCTCGATCCAAAGCAGCACAAATGGCTGTGGTAACAGGCTCGGAGAAGCAAGGAAAACAACAACACTGAAACAGCTCTCCTTTGTTTTGTTTTTTTTGTTTTTTTTGTTTTTTTTTTTATGTGCGAGCGTGGGACTCTGCAGGGGGAAGTGCACATGGGAGCAATGAAAGAATAACATTGCAACAATACACATGTCTGCGCGCGCGTGTGTGTTTAAGCGTGTGTTCTCGCTTCAAAGTATGTGTATTACGGCGACACGTGCTGTATACTTCAAAGAAGGAGCGTAAGTGTTTGTATTTATGCACACGGGCGCGTTCATGTGCACGCCATCCCAAATGGCCTGGGGGGCTCGGAAATGAGAAAGCATCCAGCGCATCCAAGCGTTCTGTCTCTGCCACATTAGGCATAAGACTGAAAGATACGGGGAAAACGCACAGCAAGCAACACGGGCCCGACAACGCCACGCACTTTGAAGGCTGAACCGCATAACCTCGGCATGAGGACGACCAAGACCGAGCCGAGACGGAGGCTGGAATGGATGTGCCCGGTTTGTATATTTGCTTACATGACTGTCTGCGCGTCAAGTCTTTCATCTTAAAAAAAAAAAAAAAAAAAAAAACACAGC
>OMLF01004968.1:9802-22894 GCA_900302615.1 Holocentrus rufus | reverse complement strand
AACGATATATTTTTAATGTTCTGGGATGTTTAGCTGGAGATTTTCGTGTCTGAACCCGTGTTTGCTTTATTTATGAATGAACAGGACTGGGTATCAGCACTGATTTCCTGATTTGACTTGATACGAGTTTCAATTCGATTCAATATCCATTCAGTTATGGATATTTCAACTCCAATGTCAATCCTGCAGGCTACATTTAGCTTTATTTTGTCCAACTCTCCTTTACCATTATGGGTTTTTAAATCTAAAATGCACCAAGACACCTGCCTTTAGCGCTGGTTCATTTCCTCTTTTAAAACTGAAACACCTGAACAACTGAAACAGACGACGTCTGCAGGATGGGCGGTGCGGTACAAGTAGCATTTAGCAAAAATGTGCACACATCCACTGAAAAAAGACAGATTAACATATTGATTTGGGGATTTTAAGAATCTATATGGGATCACTCAAGTAAAGACCACAATTGATATTTTTAAGTAGCCCCACGAATGAGACGTTTTTGTACATCAAGACAAACTTGGTACTGTATTTTTATAACAACAACGGACAACAACAAAAGAACAATGGATCAAGAATAGAGCCGAGGACACACTGCCCTGTCCATCCATTTGCAGGCAGACATTTGCTATCTGACTACGTTACGGTAAAGAATATCTACAGTGTCTAATCCGCACACAAAAGATGTCATATCCTGTGTGATTCCATATCAACCAGAGAAATAATAAATGTTTTTATCTGTGGCGATCTGCACTCATCAGTCTCACCTCCAACTCTCACTGAAGCGAATCAAACAAATTAAACTAAGAATGAACTAAAAATACATTTAACCGTGAAAAAAAAAAAAAAAAACCTGACACAAGAGCAAGAATACGCTTACATGTGCATGAAAAGGCACCACATCTTTATGGTGCACACAGCAGTTCCCATGCACAGTTGCAAATCAAATCAAATCATTTCTATGGAATTAGATGAAGTGTGTGTGGGATCGTGGTCTTTGTAGACCATGAATCTGACTCATCTCCATATAAGCGAGTCAAGCTGATTGGTTGTGTATAGCATGTACGTACGCACACACATACACACACACACACACACACCACACACAAACTCACAGAGATATACCCCAGGCCCTTTAGAGCAAGCATTAGTCACTCCACATAAAAGCATCCAGTCGCTCCAAAGCAGGAGAGCAGAGAGAACGAGTGGGAGACGAGGTCTGTGGAGGTCTGGTCATGGCAGCCATTTTCCAACATGTAACAACGCTGCTCTAGCAGGACAACGGCCGACAAAGCTTTCATGTTGAAGAGCAAATTTACATACTGTAACACTGATCAGCACAGGAGGAGGCTCCCGCTGATCCAGGCTCATCTAGGATTCGTCTCTCCCTCGTCCGTGCCGGCCTATAGAGTGACCGCCGCTGAAACTTGAGGTTGGCTGTTCGTAACTGAAGGTGACTGCACACGTGGCGCTTACATAACTTGACATTACCTATCAGTGTTCAACATTAATGGTTGTCAGGCAATGGGAAAAAAAATATTCAGAAAAGTAGCATGCATTTGTCACTTGCCTGAATGGATGAGGAAAAAAAAAATAAGGATGTGTGCACCTAAGCAGTACATCGCCATCATCACAATGTGTAAAATGTGATTGACTGAAAAGTTTTGAGTCGTGCAGCCTGAGTTTTGACAACTTTGCTCACATCACAACACTGACATGAGCAAGAAAGAAAAAAAAACACTTGAGAACTAAGCAGATTTAGAAAAAAAGACCAAAAAGGAAAAGAGGAGTTATTAATAATAGAGGAAGCAAATGAGGAAAAAAAATATGAGGATTTGTTTTGCAGAAAAGAGAATTACTTGAAACCAGATGAATAGATTGTCCATTATATGCAAGAGCAATCTGCTATTCATGATGCCATGGTAACAGCACACTAAGCTACGGAAATTTTGCGATCTACCTAACTGCTAAGCTTCCAGTTAAGCCAAGCCTGTGTACTAACATTATCTACCTTCTGCTGTAATGTTCGTTGATATTTTTGCATGCACTTTAGTAGTCAAGTTGTTCCCCATCTAAGGCAGTTATGTGATTTTAGAAACGCCATCTAAACAAGAAATCCAGTTTCCATGTTCAAACCCAGTTTCCATAATCAGGTTAAGGGATTAAGAGGAAACAGCTATAACACAGCTATAATTCTGCTGGAAAAACTTGATTACTTGGTCATGACAACATTAACACGCACACACACAAAAAAACAGATTACTGTGAGCAATCAAGTTAAGGCAGGAAACCGGATGATGCGTTTACATGTGCTGCGTGCTCAAAAACCCTTATTTACATAAGGTAGGTCACTAATCAGGTCTCCCTCCTACCCCTGACGTTCTTTTTACCGCTGCCGACCACGGTGCTGCAGCCTACTCGAAGCCACTGGAACGTATCAGACTATCTAGGGAACGTCGGGGTGGAGGGGGAATCTGGTGACTGACCTAACGCATGTAAACTGGGGTTTTGGGGTAATAAAAATAACATGAAAACACATTATCCAATCACTCACAGTAATCTTGTGTGCATGTAAACATTCAGTCAGTGACTCATATTTCTTGCTAGCTTTGAATCACCATTTACCAGTCAGCACAGTTTTACACTGTGCATTAGCCAGTGGTGTTTATTTACTGGTTATTTCTCTTTGACATGGCTAAAAATGGCTCTTCGGCGTTCTCCATGACATTTAGATATTTGTTTCATATTAGAACATTGCCAACAAAAATAATTTTAATATAGATTAGAGTTTCAGATCAACAATTATAGAAATTTGATATTGCCTTCTTTAGCAGAGTGAAGAGGATGCTGAGCTGAAGGACTGATTAGCTCAGTCTGTGTGTCCTGTTCTGTCAGCCTGTGTTTCTGTGCTTGAGTCTGTTGTCTAGTCTCATCCAGTCTTACCTGTAGTTTGTTTAGCCAAACAGTTGAATGGTATGCAATCTACTAATTGTTAATAGGTTAGAGAAAAGACTGCACACAGGTGCTTACCATAATAAAAAATGATAATAAAGAAGGTACAGATGCAATTCCATTTGTCTATTCTATTTAGTTATTATCTGTACTTTGTTGTTGTGGCATTCACAAATTTACAGTTCACCTGTTTTCTGTAATTTCTGCTTTGTTCACCTATTAAATTACTAAACTGACAGCAATGGATATACATATTGAATATTCTATGGCTTGAATGAAAAATGTGAGGCTAAACAGGTGAGTATTTGGTGTTTCCGCACCCATTTGTGATCTGTGTGAGCCAACATGAGTGTTGATAATATGCCTGTCCATGCATGCAAAAATCCCCCACTGCTTCCCATCGTTTGAGTGTTGAATTTACTGTAAGTTATATACATGAAGCCCCTGAGGTGCATGTATGCATAGCTGTAAAGTTCACCCTTCACCCTGAAAGCCTTACATAAACACAAACTGCTGAGTGTCTGTTTTATATGCGCTTTCCTTAACTCTCTGCACGACGTGTGATTCCCACAGCTGACGATCAGCATCTGTGGCCCCTCAAAAGTTTACAGGACCAGCAGGGCGCCCGCCCTCTAGTCACCAGCTCATCTTCACAGAGAGAGGGAGAAAACTTTTTTTTATGGTTGAGCAGCTGCTACATTTAATCAAATCTCGAGCTTGTTCATAAAAAGCTGCAGCGCTGTGAGGCTTTAGGTGGCACTCGGGAGAATGAGAAAAAAAAAAGCCTCAACTTGATATGACAAATCTTTGAAATGCTTACCTTTCCCAATGCCATGACAAATCTGTAATCCTCTGTTGCCCTAGATTGTGTGACAGCAAACTTAATCAACAATTTGACCACACATAGTTTTGTGTGTACTGCAGGTATACAGCAAACAGTATAACTATCAAATTTAAATATTTAATTTTGTAATCTATCTATAAGTTAAGCAAATCATCATTTTCATCTCATTTAAAGATGTGGATGTATAAAGTGCTGTTATTAGTTATTTGTGATTTGTGATAACAGTGAGGCATTACATTGTCATGGCACACAAAAGCAGCTGATTTCGCTGCGAGTGAGGAAACCCAACACGAAAGCGTATGTGTAATTAGCAATGCAATCTACACGTCTAGAATGAAGTAACATAATAAAGCTCGGGACACTGTCAGATTAATGCCGCCCATCGGAAAGATCTGCTGAGCGGATACAGTGTAGGGCCCAAAAGAATCAGGTTGCTATCGTTCAATAGAGATACATTATGTGTCTGCTTCATGGAAACCGCAAGGTGGTTTAAACTTACACTGGGGAAATAATCCCAAGTGTGCATTAATAACGCCTCTCGTCGGACGCTACGTTTGTGTGGAAAATGGGATGTGACAAACTCATTAATAAAGACTGCCAGAGTTCGACAGAAACAATTGCCTGGTGGTCTTTAAAACGTTAACCTGGGCCAGGTGACTGGTCAGCTAATGGGCTCACTGTACAATCGGTCCAACAGAGCTACTGCATGAGAAATATTCTGGTTTTAATATTTCTCACATGGTTATATCTGCCTCACTGCTCTGCCATTGGTTGGATCTTCTGACCAATTGGACACCAGCTCATCATAAACCAGGGATCTGGTAACTCAGAGTTGTGTGGAAATGGTGATGGCTGCTTTGAATTATGAAGCAAATATTTAAAGCTTGTTTTTGTTGTCAAGGAATGAAATGTTTCCTTGGGTTAAAAATCATGGATCAGTCCTGTAATGTTTGGAGCTTTTGTCGTGATTTCCAAATAAGGAAGATTGAGCAGGCTCATTTTTAAACGGGCCAACAATTACTGTAAACACTCACAGGACAACTGCCGGCAGCATCTATCCTGTATGTTGGCAAAGCGGCTAGCTGACAACCCCTTATCAGCTCTGATTAATGTATTGTCAAGACGGATAAACACAGAGACTTAATAGCCTCATGACTTTCCGCTCTGATTTCTGTTTTGCTTTGTTTTGATATTACTGCTGGTTACATTTAAAGAAGTGACTCTGTCAGTTAGTTATGGAGGCTCATCTGCTAATACAATAACTGCAGCAAGCAGCAAATTTATCTTGGAATTTCCCAGTTATTTAAAATCTTACATTTCAAACTTTTCATATTCACAATCAAAGAATTATTCAGGTTTATGTTGTTTAATTTCAAGTAATTTTGCTGCTGTATATTTTGAATGTTTCATTGACACAAATTACTTAAATTACTTACAATTTACTTGTGCTCTCAAAGCAAAAAAAAAATTCCCATTAGGAATCAAATGATACTGAATTATATTGAATGAATTAAAAATATGAATCTGTGGACCTCTGATGACACATTCCTGATACTTGATCTGGAGATTCATGACAGCTACATTCATGAATTCATTCATTCATGAATACTTAGAGTCAATGTGTTGAAATTCCTGTATTTATTAAAATAACACTTATCCCATTTGTGACACTGCATGGGAACAGTCTGTTTTTTTTTTATATGCTCTGAAGCTGTTAGACATTACACTGTTTGTTAAATACACCAAACCTCCATGTTATCCCTCTTCCCCTGTGCCTCTCATGTTATTCTCAGGACACACGTGCTTTCAGTTCAGCAGTTTCTGGTTTCTTTAGCTGTTAACCCACTGACACAGACTGACGCAGTCACTGAAATGAAACTGGACTGACTCTACCCTGCTAGCTTCTGGAAAAAGGACTCCTGGCAAGAGCAAAACAAACTGCTGTGGTGTTAGCTGGTTAGCTAACAATATTACAATTTAAAACTATTAAACCATCAGCTAGTAAACACAGAGCAGCTAACTGACTAAGCATAAGTCCTGAGTATGAAGTAAGTATGAATCTGCCCTTAGATTTAAATGTGTTAAAAATAATCCTAATTATCCTAATTTCTAGGCATGGATATTACTAATAAAATAGGCAAATATGTGTTGTAATCCTAATATCTAAGTCTGGAAATCAATCTCACAGCTTAGACAGAAGCACATGTGATGACATCACTATGACAGTAGAAATAAACTGTAGCTCATGTACAATCCATCCTGTTGTAGTTGTAGGATGCAGAGTGATGTTTCTGAACTGCTGCATGAGCCATCTGCCAGCAGGGTCAGAAACACCTTTAACCTGCGATTGTTGGAACAACCAGGTTTTTGAACTGCAGAGCCGGTTGTTTTAAGCTACAAGAGTCGGCCATCCCATTAGTCTGTTGTTGGCGAGATTGATGGTGAGGTCAGCAATCACTGGGTGAGATGTTGTGGGCTATGTGTAAGCCTCAGCATTGATGTAGTGTCTGGGCGGTGTAAGTGTGGCGTAGATGAGCGCAGGTCCAATCAGCGTTGAGAGCGAGTGCAGAGGAGGGGTCGTCCTGGGACACCGTAATTGACTGTTGAGCCTTCTGGAGGTGTTACCTGCCTAATTCAACAAAACATCTGTGACTGGAGAAGCCCATAGCTCATTTGATGACCACAGTGGCATACCCACTTACATAAATTGGACAAGCGATACTACCGGCAGTCATTTATAATCTGTTGATTAAAAAGTGTGAGCCCGTTAAACTTTCAACTCCGTGTAAATATAAATTATAGTTTGAAACATTCCGCTTCCAAATCTAAATTTGCCAAGATGTATGATCTTACGATTTGGAAATCAGCTATGTAATCAAATAAGCAATGTAACAAAATAAGTCTACCACCGACGTTGCACTACATTTCTCAAACAGCCCTAATTCTAAATATAAAGGATGATTAATGGCGACATTGTGTCAAAAGAAAGAGAAGAAAAAGAGAATGTCTTTTTTTCTCCACCTGTCCCTACATGATACTGCAACAATTTGCAGCGCGGTTTCAAAAAAGAGGTGCCTGTCTAGACAGTAAAATAACAATAAAAAAATGTAATTTTGTTCTTTGCTATATGATTGTTATGGAAAATGACAGCTTAATTGGATAAAACAGGCTGACAGAGAGGACAGAAAAGGAGCACTACTTCTGCGTTTGTGCTCTGTTTATCAACTAGTGCAAGTGGGCACATCAGTGTTTATAAACCATAACATCATATCCTTCTCAAACGAGCACAAATAAGTAGGGGGAAAGAGTGGAAGTGGCAATGAGGCTATTAATAGAAATGCAGGCTATGTAATAGGTGGGCTAGCATCACCTGGAGCACTGGTGCTGCATCCCACTCTGATGCATTTGATGGCTGGTGCAGAATGAGATGGGAATGAGATGAGCTCAGTCTCATATTATGATAAATTTGGGAATTTAGCAGGCTCCCCAACACCGAAAACACACGGGTTTCACATTGTGGTAGAAATAGCAATAGTTTGTATTAATTTCAAATTTGTGACTTTGCAGGGCAAAAGTTAAAAACGGATGGCCTTTGCTAACTCAACTCTCCTTTCTTTTAAATACATAAAATATAATCCAACAATAACTCTCTGATTCATACAGTGCATTTTTATACTAATGAGACGGATCATATTAGTTGTGTCTGTTGTTACAGTGAGTCTGACCAGTAGGTAATGCCACATGAATAATTGAATCACTGCGGTTCACAGTTGTTTGTATACTGTACAAAATAAAATGATTCACTCACTTTCAATTTCTCAGGTCTAGGTTTACCAGGGCCAACAAGTCTTTTATTCCTCAGGCAGTAAATCTCTTTAATAAGATGGGCCTATGACATATGTACAGTAGTGAGATCCTCGTCTTTGTTTTATTTTATTAGTTTGTATTTATTGTAGTACTTATTTGTATATGATTTTGTTCCCTGCATGTCTTTTACGTGCCTGCTACAAATACAACAGAATCTCTCCACAGGGACAATAAAGTAAAATAAGGTGACAAGGCCAGAACACTGTAAACAATATCATCCATCAGTGAATAGTCAATTCTCAAGTGGATAATATTTGTGATCATATTTTTGCTCTGCTCTGTTGCTCTCAATGTCATCTCTACTATTCCAAAATTTTGTACCATACCCTTACGTTCTTTCCACCTCTCCTCTATGTCCTTTGACAGGCAGGATATACCTTTTGAGAACTAACTAAAAATAACTCACATTGTCACATGGGCTGACCATATGGTCTAAATCTGCACTACAAAGACTCATCGTACACGTGACAATAGGATGCTATGAACCGTCAAAACCATTCCACACCGCTCTGTGGATAAAGCTCAGGACTGGTATGATATGAGCTATTATCACAGTCGGCTCAGTGGCTGGGCCTAAGAATACGCCTGACCAACACGCTTGCTTGAATAACGTTTTGCGACATGCCTGTTGCCACAAGCCACATTATGTAAGTACTAAGTGTGAGGTATCAGGAGAAGGCGGCCTCGTGCCAGACTGGTGTTGTATGTGTTGGGGTGTGGGTGCAGGTGTTGTGCAGGTGTTATCACATCTTGTATGAATACTTCCTATAAATATGTAAAACACACATTGTCACATGGTGACGCAGTGGTAACACACTGAGAGGCATTGAAAGACGTGAAGACAAGCTGTTTGAAAACTGCTGCATGGAGGCAAATGTCCATAGATTATGACAAGTGTTAAGAGAAATCCTGCAGGCGTTACAATACAGCCCTAATAGTTTATGGACATGGGCACATGGTGTCACTTAATACACAATGCCTGAATACTTAAAGCCTTACAAAGCAATGTTGTGATGTGCATGTTCTTATATTGCATATTATTCCCATATACCATATTGTTCCCATCTCAACTACATGGACACTCTGGACCAAGTGGGAAGTTTCCCACTTGTCTTGAACATATCACAGCCTCAACACGGAAAAAAACTGCCACGCCGAAAACATCCTGAACACAACAAACAGCCTGAGGAGGCAGGACAGGAAAGGAGGGAGAGACCTGCAGTTTGCTATTCCAGCAAAATGGTGAAAGTGTGGTCATTCAAAAATATTTCATACAGCAAAATCTTGCATAGTACACCTTTAAGTACTTGTCTCAGAGTGATAATTATAATGCCTTTGTAGCACTTAAGTTGCACTGTGTTTTGTTTAGTTTTGCTACTGAATTTCTTGAGGACAACATATTGTTTTAGGTACAAAATAGCTTTCATTTTAATATTATATTTAAAAACATAAAATGATAGGCAAATGACTGGTAAGGGTACTGAATGTCATGTCTCTATTTATCATAATGTACCTCTTTTTTATGTGCTCTGGAAGATAAGAATATTGGAAAAAAGAAGACTAGACAGAAGAGACAGCTAATTACGGTTAAATAAAGATTGCTCCGAAAACCAGGAACAAATTCTGCCATAGTGCTTCGACGAATAATTACATATCACTCACAGAAATATTATTCTTCACAACTCCACCATATAAATAGCTGCTACTGTTAAACTTTGACTCTAGTACTACATTTGTTATATACTTAGACACTCCATTAATGAACCATAATATCTTCAGTGGTTAACCCTCCAAAACCTTTGACATGAGTTTTTCACAGGTGACCTGACTTCCTCTCAGTTAAGATAAATAATTACTGCTACTCTGAGAGAGTTCGTAATATTGCTGCAGCTTGAACACCTGCTGAAGGTGTTTTTGTATAGGACAGAATATTTAAATGGAGTACGGCCATGGTATAAGACAAACACATACTGACAACAAGGTGTCTGGATTGTGCGCCATTTTCGGCAAGCCCTACTTTACGCACTTTTACGCACGAGCACTCACGCACCATTCTTCGTCAGAGAGGGCCTTAAAGTTTGGGAAGTAAGTGTGCCAATGGGGTATTATTAATTATACATCTACAGATGGTATGATTTGGGTGGTTTATTTATTATTGATACCTTTTTAGACATATCTCCAATTTCCCATGGGCATTTCTGGATCGTTTCCATGAGGCTGAAAGTTATCTTCTTTTTTCTCAAAACAGGATACAATTCATTTTCCAAAAAAAAAAAAGTGTGCAGTACATACCTTGGAAGACATTCACATCCTGAAGATCCTCTGTGAGCTCGGAGATAATCATAGTCCTCTTAAGAAAATTATTTTGTGCACGAAGTCCAGCGGACAAGGGAGGGAGTTGCTCGCAACCCCCTAAGGAGTTTCCACAACAGTCATTTTTGCTATAGCTTTCCATCGGCGTCCGTGTAAAGGGATATTGTCATTTTGAGGTGGTTTAAATGATACTGGGGAAATTGTTGTCGCCCAGGGTCAAAGCCTGTCCATACAAAACCTGGCATGGCAAGTCACTTCTCCAACCAGTGTAACTCTGATGATTCCTGTGCTTAGCTTTCATGGTTGGTCAACTCAAGGCTTCATTTGGCCTGTTGTGGAAAAGCAATGTTGGATATATGTGGTAGAAATAGTTCTAGCCCTGCTTTACTTGATGACTTGCTGAATACTGCAGCCTAATAATGTGGTGTTGTTAATGCTAGGTGCTGGAGCAGTAAGAAAAGAATGTAATCTTTTATCTGCGTTATCCCCACTCCTTTCCTGGAATCCAATTTTCATTGACAGCTAATGAAAGGAGTTATTAATAGGCTTAGTTTGCTGTCTCTGAGGAAGTTATGCAAACAAACATTCTTCAGCTAAGTGGTCAGAGGATGACTAAATTATTGCCATTTTCATGGCCTACAGTTTCTGTCTCTCAGAATGAAACGTCCAAGTCTGCCAGACCCCAGCAAATTTTACATTAGTGCAAACAAATTTGACTTTATTGCATAACAGCAAAACGATCATTCCAACCCTTTCCGTTATTGACAAATGCAACTCATAAAGTGCGAATGCATTAGCCTGTCTTCTCTGTATTTTTGTAAGATTTGGAAGCCCGCACAGGCCAGCCTAATTGATCAACCCAAACAGTGGTCATATTTGTTCCTCACGGTTCATCAGTGTCAAGCTGATTTAGGAGAATCTATTATCTTAGATATATTTATTCTAATTTATTCTAAGCAGCCATGAGGGAAAATGAAGCATTTTAACCTGCCAATTGGTGTGTGTGTGTGTGTGTGTGTGTTTGTTGTGTGTGTATGTGTGTGTGTGTGTGTGTATAGACACACGTGCGCGCGTGCGTGCTAACGCGTGCGTAAAACTTGTTTTAGGGTGACCACCTGCTGTTGGACATACAGTATCTTAATAGGGCGTGTACTTCTTTAAAGAAATCAATCTCTATTTGTTATCACACGTCAGTCTGAATGGATTTTGAGTTACTGTTTTTCCTGCTGATGTCTGTGCCGTTTCCTTTACTTGGGCTTTTGTCGAGCCCACAGAGCGACTCTGTCACCCCCTCCTCCATCTCCATATACTCCGCTTTGTCGCCCAGTGAGGAGCCAGAGGGTGATCCTTTGAATTTTTTCAGAAAGTCCGGGAAATATGGGCAGCCCGGAGGCATGCTCTCCACCACCGGTGTCTGGTCTTCATTATCGGTCTCCCTGTGGTAGAAGTAGTTGAAGTTGGACACAATGACCGGCACCGGGAGGGCGATGGTTAACACGCCTGCGATCGCGCACAGGGAGCCTACTATCTTCCCACCGACAGTGATGGGCTTCATGTCTCCGTATCCCACCGTGGTCATGGTCACCACCGCCCACCAGAAAGCGTCGGGGATACTTGTAAATTGAGAGGTGGGCTCGTCCGCCTCTGCGAAGTACACCGCGCTGGAAAACAAAATGACACCTATGACCAGGAAGAAAATGAGCAGGGCCAGTTCCCTCATGCTGGCACGGAGGGTGTGACCCAGGATCTGCAGCCCCTTGGAGTGCCTGGACAGTTTGAATATGCGAAACACCCTGACAAGGCGAATTATTCTCAGGATTGCAAAGCTCATCGCCTGCTGCCCATTGCCTTGGTGCTGGGCCAGGTCCGTGCCGAGAGTTATGAAATAAGGCAAAATGGATACAATGTCTATTGAGTTCATAATGTTTTTAAAGAAAGCAGGTTTGCTCGGACTCGCAAAGAAGCGGACTATAATCTCAAAGGAGAACCAAATGATGCAAACTGTTTCCACAATGAAAAAGGGGTCGTTGAAGGGAGTAAATCCGTGGTCAGGTTGGGTTGAGTTAGGTCGTGGCTGTAGGTACTCTTTTTCATCCCTGAACTCTGGCAGCGTTTCCAAGCAGAAAATGACGATGGAAATGACTATAACCAGCACGGACACCACTGCTATTCCTCTGGCGGGGCTGGAGCTCTCCGGATACTCAAAAAGTAGCCAAATTTGGCGTTTGAACTCGTCCTCCGGTAGAGGCTTCTCCTCCTCTTTGACAAAACCCTCATCCTCCCGAAACTTCAGTATCGCCTCCTCCCCGAGTTCGTAAAACTTTACCTCCTCGGAGAAGATGTCAAAGGGGACGTTGACCGGTCTTTTCAAGCGCCCACCCGACTGATAATAATAAAGAATGGCGTCGAAACTCGGTCGGTTCCTGTCAAAGAAATACTCGTTCCTCAGCGGGTCAAAGTACCTGATTCGTTTATCGGGGTCTCCCAGGAGAGTGTCCGGGAACTGAGTCAGAGTCTTCAGCTGAGTCTCAAACTTCAGACCGGACACGTTGATGACAACTCTCTCGCAGCAGCCGTACTCGCTGTACACGTTTTCGTATCCCGACTGGGGACGCCTGTCAGTGAGTGAGACGGTCTCCTCTTCATCATCCATGTTGCACTGAAAAGTCGACCTTTTGCTGCCCCGGTCCTCCTCCTCCTCCTCCTCGGCGCCCTCGGCCTCTTCCTCCTCTATCATAATGTCTTCCTCGGATCCGAGCAGCGCCAACTCGGAGTGGCGCAGATCCCCCCCGAGTGTGGTCCGTCCGCTCCGTCTCCACCGTCCGACGCCGCGCTGCTTTTTCCGCTCTCTGAGAACTCTCTGCTGCTGCTCGGGCTCGTGCTGGTGCTGTGGCGGCTGCGAGGAGGAGGGGCGCGAGGCGGTGCCGCCGCTGCTGTTGTTGGCGTTGGAAGAGGAGGAGGCGGCGCGAGGCTGATGCTGGTGGTTGTTAAGGAGATGAGCGCTCGAGGAGGAGGAGGACGACGACGAAGAGGAGGAGGCGGCAGCGGCGGCGGAGGAGGAGGAGGAGGAGGAGGAGGTGGTGGTGGACCCCCCCACGCCTCCCCCCTCCACACCAGAT
>OMLF01004962.1:1856-13428 GCA_900302615.1 Holocentrus rufus | reverse complement strand
GGGCAACTTAATCAATCTGGAAGCAGCTGATACTGAGCTGTGTGGGCAAAGCAGAGAAAATTGCTGCTGATAAGGAAAGGCTTGATATCACATGGCCTTCTCTCTCTCTCTTTTGATCCAATTATCTATTTGGTCTGTTGCTACTCTGCCTGCCTCTGTGACCGTCTGGTTATCCTTTTACCATTCATACGCCTTGTAATACACGGCCATAGTTTTGTTGATGCGCACAGACGCCGGAATAGAGTCGGCGTGTTGGAAATAAAGCGGGCGATATGCTGTAGAGAATAGTTTGTCAGTTTCAATGAACGTCACCTGGCACCCTGTCGAATGGCGGGTTTGACCATGCAGGCGCGACCGAGGAATTGGTCAAAAGAGCATGAGATGGAAACTACAGAGGCTGGATGAGGCTCAGTGTTTCTCCTGAGGTGCGGCAAAGGGAGGAAATAGCGGTAAAAATGGCAGAATGTCACTGAGCTAAATGCCACATTAACTCCACAGAGAGCGAGCGAGAGAGAGAGAGAGAGATGCCGGGATGAGTGAAGCACAGAGCCCTGTGGAGCAGCGATATGGGGTGTTGAAACTGTCATACGGCATAATGCGCATTTTACTTGCAAACTCACTTCACCGAGGGCCGACTGCGGGGTGCCTTCAGGCGACGCTATGCCGTGCCATGCTATGCTAAGTCACGATACAGACCTGAGTCTCTCAGCCTGTAAGGCGAGCGAGTCAAGTCTTGCTTTGAATTGGGCCGCTCGGGGTCGAAAAACGGATGGCGTCGCGTCTGGAAAGGCCTGTCCGATACAAGGTGAACTAAAAGGATACTCAGGCTTATACCCGAGATAAAATTTAAAGCAAGGAGTTAAGCAGCAGCTCCTCCAAGCTTTCATCCTCAGTAAACATCAGCTAAGCCATCAGAGGGGAGCAGCATAACAGAGAAATCCATTTCTGAGAGTATCTGGTTAAGCATTGCCAAATCCAAAATGTATGAGACTTAAAATGAGTTTTTTATGTAATTTCTTGGAGGGGGGAAAAAAAAAAAGATTCACAGACAGGAATAAGACAGCTTGATAGACTTATAGCAATTCATGCGTAAGTTCTTTGAGGCGCAGCAGAAATTAGTTTGGGTATTTAGGGGACGCTGGGAGAAGTAGCTGAGGGACAGTGTGTTCTTGGGGTAGTTTTCCCACAGTTAGATAAACGAGGATGAGAAATCAATAAAACAATAGCGGTAATTCTGGCCAAGAGCTGGATAGTTACAAACCCTTTTCCTAGACAGGCTTAGGCTGTAAATGAGAAAAGTCTCAAAGTCAATACGGAGCAGCAACTCGCTAAGTGGTTTTACTACGGATATAAAACACACAAGGAGATTTGTGGGAAAGAAAATTTGGAATTTTTTTTATTCTTATCCTTGCTGGACCTTGACTAAAAAGCATAAATTGAGAGACAATATTGCATGTAGGAATCAAACTGTAAAAATGGCTGTCTTCAAACCTGAGACACGAACTTTGCTCTAATCTACGAAATCGTGAAGGAGGCAGAGGGAGACCTTGGTGATAAAACAGCAGCAGTGTGTGAGTAAGTATCACATCCTTCACCTTGTGTTGCAGTACAGGATGGTGGCACAGTTGTCAAAAAACTCCGGCAGAACACCGCTCCGCTCCCGATGCCTTCAAAAAAACTTCAGACTGTATTTGCAAGTTTGGGTTTCTGCATGTGTTTTGACATTCAACTTATGCAGCTGTTTTTTTTTTTTTTTTCCTCCTTTCCTTTCCTTGCAACTAGAGTGGAAAAGCAGACACAGGATATAAGCCGGCAGCCTGCAGGGACTGAGTAAGAGGTGTGATGGTTTGCTGTTGTTGTACCCATCTGGTGCAGTTTTCACATCTCACAGCCTCCTGCTTCTCCATAATAGGTGTGCTTCAGAGTTCTACAAGGTGCGATATCATCTTTATCTGTGTTTCATTTTGTCCCTAATGCCATCTCATTTCTCTCTCTCTCCCTTTCTCTGTCTCTCTCGCTCACTGTTTAACAAGCGCCGCGCCGCGCTGAACTGTACCAATTTCCAACAATCGACCAACTGTACATTTTCAATAACAGCACCGCGAGCGCTCTATTTCAACATGCAGCAGGAACAAAAAAACAACAACTGCATATTTCACAGGAAACGTCATCACACACACTATTAATTACGTCATTCAGATGGCAAAAGGCAGACCTTATATAACCTTCCAAAATCTATGTTTACCACAGCTCGGTGCACAGTAGATGCACCGTAATTTAATTTATCTTAGCTTCAGACATAAAATCTGTGATTCACGGTTTGATTCCCTCTAAAATGATTTCAGCTCCGTTAGTGGCATATTCATTTGATGCAGGTTCCATTATGCTAAGTGATTGAGTCTGTGTCCTCGCTGATAACTGGCTAGCTGGCCTTCCGTTCCACAGCAACGGGCCTATCAGATCTGACTGAGCATGATGCTAATCTCTATTAAGGTAATGGGCTGGCCACGGGTCAGGAGAGAGGCGAACACACCGCGAGCTGCAGGGACTCTCTCTCTCTCTCTCACTCTTTCACACACTTACAGAGTCTCTCTCTCTCTCTCTCTCGTTATCTCTTGCACGCACACCAGCGCATCTCTGTAACTATGTGGTTGTTTCTTGCTCTTTCTCGCACACTCTCTCTCGTACAAACCCTCTTTTGCAACCCCCGCCTCACCCCGACCTTTCAACTAAACACCAAATATATCCTCAGAATAGAAGAAAAGCTCAACCCACCGCCTCTCTTGCTCTTCATTTCCCCTTGTATGACAGGAAAGAGATATTTATAATGGAAACTAAATGCAATTACATTCTGTGTTAGCCTGTTATATTGTGATATTGATAACGGAGTATCTTGTTTTCTGTTAGTGCATCATATCCAATAGCATTATGAATCATCTAAGATAAACCAGGACATTCAATCTCGCTGCTACACAAGGCCACAATGACTGACTGACAACACATTATACAACAGTAACTCTTGTATTGCCGGTGTAGAAAATGAACCTGTCTCAGTGTTGTTATCTTCACAGACCATATTGTGGGAGTGATGCGGCCCGCATTCAGCTGTAAACTAATGAACAAGATGACAATACAGAGGCAGGCAGATCATTGAGAAGACTGTCTAAACAGGAAGCTCAACAAAATATGTCTTCTGTTATGAAAAGGAAATGTACAATGCAGCACAGCCTACAGCAAATGGCATAAATATATGCAGTCTAAAAGTGAGTGGTAATTGTCATTATACCATTACCGTTATGTCAAGGGAACGGACTTGTTTAGTACAAGAAGTACTAAACAACTCTGCAATGCTATCATGAAAATGACGCAGTTAAGCCTTTTGTGAGCTGCTGCTGAATGTGTGTGGGTTCAACTGCTACTGTGATGCTACATGAAAAAAGATGGGTAGAGAAAAATGAAAGGACTGAAGAGACAGAACAAAGGATAATCTTGGGAGAAAAGTGCAGAGAAAAAGAGAACATACAGTGGAGTGAAGCAGTGCTACTTAATAGGCTCTAATCCTTTGGAAAAGCAATGCCTCTGCCTATAAACTAAACCTGATTAGGGCCAAGCCAATCAGCACACACAGATAGCTTCCATATACTGGCAGTGCTGTAGCCTTGCACGACAAGCAATCTGTAAGACACCTCGCATGTCAGCAGGAACACTGCTGGGCGACCTGAGGACACATTTTTACTGGAAAATATTCATTGTCAGATTCAATCCTTGCTTGAAGAAGAGATTTTTTGTACAAAGGCCTGACGTAAATCTATTTCTCCTTAACCTCCACCTGTCTAATGACAGATAAAGCTTGTGTTCACCTATTGTATGGGCGACCTAAAGTCAACCAATATTTCTTATGCCGTAAAATCAGAAATGTCTCTCCACTAGGGGCTGAATGATAGGGTTAAAAAAATCATATTGCAATTATTTTGATGGATATTGCAATTGCAATAAGACTCACAATTACAGAGCAAATGGTCATATTTGCATCATAAGTTTCATTTTCACTGAGGAAAACAATTAAAAAGATGATGATGTTATTCCTGCTGGGGTGTGTAACAAACAAACATGTTTTCTTGCATCTGGAGAATACAAATTGTAGGCCAGGGCATCTCTGTGCCTCTGGCATTTTGTCACATATTGCATTTGGTCACATTGCGATTTCAATAATATTTCAATTAATTGTTCAGCCCTAACTCTCCACTGTTTTCTAATCCTGAAAGCTTTCAAAGCAGTAAACAGCAAATATGATGTGACCCGTGTTAATGATTGAGTCATGTGCCAAGAACAGCTATAAATAAAACTGTCACTAGGTGAGCTACCTATTAATTGTAAAAGCTACAGCTGCAACTTGCAAATGTGGGTTAATTGACCATCAACAATCAGCTATGAGCTTCCAAACAAATCCCTTTGTAAATGGATTATTGGTTAACCTTGGCCAACTTATGACTCCTTAATGGCTGCTTGTATTTAGAGTCCTGTCTGAGCGCATTTGTCAATAATTAGCATTGTGCCAACAAGTTATAAATAGAACGTCCTGTTCTGCATCAGATGAGTAAAGAAAAACTAAGAACATTAGCATGACAGGCAGTGAAGCATAACCAACAGTGTATATCAGGCTTATATAATGAGCTATATGAAACGGACACCAGAAGAAGTGTATTGTTTATAATGAGACCACAAAATCAATGCAGAGAAGGCAGTTCTGCGGTTTCACAAGTTCACTTAGGCTGCCCCTGGGGTGAACATGGCTAAAGTTTAAAACATTAAAATTATATTATCAGCATAGGAAAAAAAAAGTTCTCCTGGTGTTTGTCCAGCTATAGTTTACTGTAAGTGATGTAATGCTGCTGCAAGTGCCCATAGCACTTAAAGTGCATGCTCGGTTGGTTGGTCTGCATGAGCGTGAACTACACATGCTAATTGTGAATGTAACAGTGTGTGACAACTAAAAATGCATGCGGTTGTCTAAAGGGAGGTCATTTGAAAATACACACATACACACACACTGGAGCCACCTTTGGGGTTCACGCCCCAGGTTTAATATGAAGAGGAATTTGATGATGAAACAAACACCCACAGCAGAGAGTGGGAGCCATAGAGATGCAGTGTGGAAAGAGAGAAAAATAAAAGGAGGAAAAGGGGGACAGAGAGAGAGGGAGAGAGGCAGGGATCAGTGGTCACAATGTGCCGGCGGTATGAATCTAACCTTGATTTCTGGCTTACAACTGTTTTAACTGTGACTCATCTCTCCTCATATGCACAGTAATTATGCTGTAATTACAGTGTACTGCTACAATGAGTGCTGGCTGTAAATCAGAGACTTCAATATAACTTAGAAAATAATATACGGGCAAGCATCCAAGTATTTCCTAATTGATAAGACAGAAGTTAATGGACATTTTAGACAATATATTTAAAATGTCATACTGGGATCCTCCAGATAGAGCAGAGTCCAGGATCTCTCCCTGAGGCGCACATTTCCAGAGGAACATATATTACAGCCTCTGTCTCTGCCTCCCATCACAAATTTCACCTAAGTGCCGATGACGGTTCTCCAATAAGTAATTTTCCATGCTGTGTCACAGAGTCTTTGTGATCACTAACTTCTTATATCAGCTGTGTCATGCAATTTTTCTAATGGAAATGTTGCATTAATTCAGTGGCCGGGGCTATACATCATAGGAGTAAATTTCCCCTGTGGGGCCAGAGCTGAGCTAAGCCGGGCTGGACCAGGTCAGACCAGGACTGGTAGCCGCTTAGCTTTCAAGGAACAAACACATGAAAGAGTTATGGGACGGGTTTGGACTGTTTAACCCTTACCTTCTTTCTTCACATCCAGAAAACTTTTTTTTAATCTCATTGCAAAGGGCACAACATGAAACAAATGCATAAATGAATAAATACATAAATAAACAAAGCGCACATGCTGAAAAAAGAGCCAGTTTTCTTTTGCTCTTTCTGGAGTAAAATGCCGCTGTCATAAAACTCCAGTTTTGAGGAATTTCATGTTTTAAGTTCAGTTGAACGATCACATGTTCTTCTGTGTTTTGAGAAAAATCCACAACTGTGAGTCCTTTTCAAAACTAATTAGAATTTTTTTAAAAATGCACGGTCCTCTCTACAAACAAGTTTGTTTTTTTTAGCTTTTGAATAGTTCTCGTTTTGGAGATACATGGTTTTCACCCACAGCAGCAAAAGGTATGAGGGTGGTCATGAAGAAATAGAAAATGCACCTTAATCCATTACAAATGTTGCTAAACAAAGGAAAAGGGAAATGCAGAAATAGCATAATTTCCTGAATGCAAATGAGCGGTGAACTGTAAACAAAAGCTGTCTGCAGTTTGAAATCACACTACGTAATTGTGGAAAACTTGCAGTCTGGAAGATGGAAGATACAATTATTCTTCCTTATCTATTATTCTCTTTTTCACACTGTAAGTGCCGTTCCTCTCAAGTGGAAAAAAAAACTTTTAACAGTGCCACATTTCACACTCACAACTCCTAAAAATCTGGATTAAAACCTTGGCAGCGGTAGACCAAAAGCTCATAAAAACACACAAAGACTTCTGCTAAAAATCTCGACTGATGCCTCTGGCTTTCATGTTAACCTTGTAACCTCTTCCATTACCCCTCTTGGGTAACATCTAAAGGCCCGAGTGTTTACGACTTCCTGTCAGCATGAAGACAGAGGGGAGGATAAAAAAAAAAAGGGAAGGGAACGAGGCCCAGGATGGAGAAAGCCTCAGCCCAGGTCTGTTGTCATCGGTCTGAGTGAAGGATGGAGGACAGAGTAAAGTTATAGAGCAGAGAGCTTGTGTTTCTGAGCGTTTTGCTCTTACAGGTGGTGTGTGTCAGTCAGTCGGTCAGATGGTGTGTGCCTACCTGCAGCTTCTGGGCTATAACTCAGTGGAAACACCAAGGGAAGCTGGAGCCTGTCAAGCCCACTCACTGTGATCTTTGGCTAATACTGCGATTACTGCTCCCTTTCAACCTAAAAAAAAAAAAAATCTACATATTTCCCTGCCTGTCTGTCAGTCTATCTCTTTGCCTTTCTCTTTGTCTTTCAGCCTGACTGCCAGACCACAAGCACACATCAGGTATAAAACAGTTTAAACCGGCTTCTGTTAATTGCAATGCTTTCATAGTGCACAGAAAGAGCTGGAGAGGGAGTTTAAAGGGAAGTTAGGAAATGGGTTCTGCAGTAGGCTAAAGGAGTGTGGCTTTCAGAGAGAGAGAGAGAGAGAGAAAGAAAGAGAGGTTAAAAAGATGTTTTTTACTGAGGCAAGAAAGTAAAAGTAAAGGACTCCTTTTTGGCTAAGCAGACACATCTATCAGAGCTGTTTATTCAGTGGATGAAGAGTTATCATATCAGTGCACTTTTCGGGAGAGTTTGATAAATCGCTGCGCGCGGGGGCCACTTTCCTGTCTCAAACACTTCAACGTTTGAGAGAGACGAAAGAATCCTGTTTATATATCAAGTCTGAATGACTGAGTATAAGAAGACATTGATTCACGGCAGAGGCAAGATCCTTGTACACCTTTATTTTGGATTATATTCATTTCAGGAGGACATGGGCGATTTAGTTTATTCGGCTCGAGTTGAAAAAAAGGAGAGTGGGTGATCCGCCCACCTCCATTATTTATTAGTTTTCCAGATAGCGCGCTGGACATGAGGCAACAAAGGGAAGGGAGTGGAGCGGACAATTTTCCCCCGCCAAACATGTGGCTATTATTTTCTGACACTGGTCATTAGCCGGAGATTGAATGAGAGCAAATGGAGGGCAAAAAGAAATGTCAGTGATCAAAATCTTGATGTATCATGACGTGAGGTTGGAATCGATGCTTTTGCAGGCAAACATGGCAACCCAGGGCACCTCTATGAATATATTTTTACCTCTCCCAGACCATGCTGTGCGGGTTTGCACACATACCTATTTGTACTCAAAGGTCAGAGGAGCAGTGGGCAAAGGAACAAACGGCGGCGATGCATTTCATCCCTCGCTGCTATACGTTGTGAGCAAACAGACAGCAGATATGACTTCCATTTCCTTGGTAAATTGTTTTTCAAACTGGAGGTGCATGTCCGTTTATCTGGGCGAGCAAGCGTGTGTGTGCATGTATTTGTGTGTGGGTTTTGTTTGTGTGTGTGTGTGTGTGTGTGTGTGCTGGGCTGGCTGTGTCTGTGTACTAACTAACCATCTCATTTCCCCATAGGAGGACTTAGTCTGGCTGTGACTGCATCCTCTGGCACACTCGCATTAACATTTCATCCTGATTGTCTCTGTCAAAGTAATTCATCATCATCAACTGAACGACTGTGGCTGCAGCCTCCCCCGACTCCGCATCTCTCTCTCTCTCTTTCTCTCTCTCTCTCTCTCTGCTTCTCCCTCTCTTCTAATTTCTATGTTCCCTCTGTATTTCTATCTCTGCCTCTCTCTCTCTCTCTGGCTTTCTTTCTCTGTCTGTGTCTCTCGCTTCCTCTCTCACTGTTTCTCTATCTCACTCATGTCCATCTGGCTCTTGAGATAAACACAAGTCTGGCTCTCCTCATGCAGGCAAAATATCTATAAAGATGAGCATAATCACAATGAACTGAAACTGGTTTAGCTATTTTGTCCAAGCAACCCTCCAGCCGAACAGAATCCATGTGTCCCCCCTGTTTTTCCCTCCCTGCATTGTTCTGTTTTTTTTTTCCTTTCCCCACATGTCGCCAGGGTTCAGATTGACATGCAGATTAAATCCAAGGGAAAATGTGATTAATGAGTTTGTCTGAATAATGTAAATCAACTTAATGGAATTGAAGACACAAAACGGGGGAGCGAAGGAGAGTGAGGAGAGAGGGTGGAGGAGGAGAAGGAGGAGGAGGAGGAGGAGGAGAGCGAGGGAGCAGCTGACTGTCTCTGTGAGGGTTGCTCAGGGTTCAAATATCCACTCAGCTAAAAGGCAACAGTAACCAGGCCTCAGCTGCTGTCACACTGGCCTTGGAGAGAAAAAAAGGAGGATAGGCAATGTCCTCCTTTCTTCTTTCTTCTCATTTCCCTCATTCTGTCTTCTTTTGATGAGTCTCTGGGGTAACATGCCCCTCCCATCCCTCCCTCCATCCATCCCATCCTCCTTTCATCCATCGAGATATCACTCCATCCAAGCCATTACCACCGGCACCACCGCTATCTCTAATCCAAGGACAGGGCCTGTAGCATCGCACACATGCACACGCATGCGCTGACAGATGTGTGCACATGCTAACACACACACGGACACACACACGTAAACAGAGAGCCTGCAAGACAGCAATTTACAGTCTGCTAACTGTAACAATGAAATCTGTGCTTTACTGAAGGAGTTAGGGCCCCTAAGACATAAGAGGATCAACTTGCTCATCCGGTAACTTAAACCATTTAACTGTTTGTGCATTTAATTCCACAGACATGCAATTTTTAAACAGAAAACAATGAGAAGGAGCTATCTTGTCAGACAATGCTAAGGCTTAATACCCCGATCAAGCTGGCTTAGCTAAAATACTCCTGCAGAACTTACAAGGCTGCTTATGGCTAAGGGATTTAAACAAACTTAGCAATCATGAAGTTTTATTTTTGCCTAGCTTTTCATTGTGTCAAGGTTTTCCAATGGTTGGAAATTTTTTTTCCTGTCGCGATTTTTCCTTGGAAGCAAAACTTGGCATAGCCGGGAAAATGGAGCTTGAACAGAAGCTGCTTTCAAACTTGGTGTGATTGACTTATAAGCTGAAGTATAGCAGCGTGGATCCTCCACAGCCGCTAATCTCATTGTTGAAGGAGGATCTGAGGATCTTCGACTTAAAACTTCTCTAGTAACTGGCAACAGAAGGTTAACACTACACCAGGATAATTAGCAAAAATGCAAGATGCTATTTTCATTTATTTATTTATTTATTTGGACTTAATCTTACACAAGGCAGATCGGCGCTTCTAAAAAGGGCTTCCCCGGCTTTTCGGCTGGTGATTCCATATTGAGGTTAGAAAGTTTCCTTTCTCAGTGGGACCAGAATCAGTAACTAATATTATCAACCTGCTGCTCAGTCATTTACGGGCAGATGTTCCTGAGCCATCCAAAAGTCATCAGTGCCAGTTTATCATTTCAAAATACTAATCTGATATTATTAGTCATTTCAAATCTTTATTTTTTTTGGTGTTCTAAATCTCTTTTTAAAATTTACTTTTACCACAAAGCCTTTTTGTATTCTTGATTGATTTATTTTTATCTCCTTTATTCATTTTTACCACTAACACCATATTTTACTCCTATTTAATTTCATTTATCTCAGTGTTTTATGGAAGGTTTTATTGATTCATCGCTGGAATTTTATTGCTCTTGTTTGTGAAGCACTTTGCAGCTATGTTTTGTAAAGTGCTATGTAAATAAAGATTCTAATTTTTAGTAGCGGTAGTACTAACAGTAGTAGTCGTATTCCACAGCCCATTATCATATCTTGGAAGACACCCCACCCCACCCACATGACTCCCTCTAAAAGATAAGAGCCACAACTATAATGACAAGATTTATCAACATATAGAAAAGAAATTCACATGCTCACTGCCAGATCACTGTCTTGTCTTTGTGTCTTTCTCGGCTGGAGCTGCTGTTAATTGCAAGTCAGTTCAGTTTGGAGGTTTCTGAGCAGGCCCATTCAGCGCAGCATTCCAGAAGATTACATTTTTCATTTTCATTTTTCTTCTACAAAGATAAGCCATCTGTGAAATGATGCCTGAGAGATTCATTCTCTCGTGGCATATTAATGTGATGAATTAAAATCACGCACTGACAGGTTAGGAGGCAATTACGAGGGATGGAGAGGGCTGTTCTGCCTCAGGAGAGAATTGATAAAGTTTACAGACTGAAGTCTAAATATTTTTTGTCGGTCAGGGTCAGTGGGTGTATTTTCATTTGGCTGGGGCGAGACACCTGGTTTCACATCAGGTCAGTTATCTACGGCCGAGGCCAGGGCCGAGGTTCCCAACCCAGCATCTGTCTCGAATAAATACTTCAAGCTCATTCTAAGCACTTCCAACGAAGAGCAACAAGCGTGTAAAAGAACTCCAAGACTGTCCTCATCTTCACACCACGTTGTATCTAAGACATTTAATTTGATCAGGACGTGTGTTCTTCAACTCTGGCACCGACACAAATGGAGGAAAGAGGATAAAAACACAGCCCAACCTTCCTCAACTCAAAGCAAAGCACATGGACCTGCATCTGAGATGTTTTCTCACAAAAAAGTCCTTTGTCTTTGAAAGCGCCGAAAAAAAAACAACAAAAACTGAAGCTCTATTGAAAACAACTGCCTGTAGTAAAAATGGCCCTTCTAGATAACCCCATCCACAAGGCGGCTTTAGCCCCGTGGTGCCTGATGATTGGTTGACGAGATCGGGAGGTGGACAACAACAACAGGCACTAATCCCCTCGTGCCATAGCAGCACAGCATGCCACGAGGAGCTACAGCTGACCGACTGGAGGAGGGTTGGGGGGGGGTTGGCTGAGGAGAGAGGTC
>OMLF01004957.1:2528-24659 GCA_900302615.1 Holocentrus rufus | reverse complement strand
GAAATGCTACAGCTCTCTCTTCTCATCTTGCTCGATGGCAAATTCTTTTAAAAGGGAAATCGGCATCCAAATCACATCCACTCACATCCACATCCATCACACTGAGAATCTCAATAAAAGTAATGAAACAAAACAGAACAAAATAATAATTATGAATAATTGCAAATTGCAGCACATCGTATTTGATATATCACCTCAAGTCAAGTAAAGTTCTTCATTTATTTAGCCCTTCATCACAAATGCCCATACCCAGATCTAACTAATAAACAATCAATCACAGAATAAAATGATGAAACAAAATGATGCAACTTGTAAACACAACACAAGGAAACAAAGAAAGTACAAGAGCCAGAATATTATGTTGGAGAGGAAAAACAGGTCTACCTTACAGAGCCTACCAGGCACCGCCAGCCTTAGACTCTCAGTCCAAACAAGGAAACACTCCCAAGAAAAGCTTACCTTGGGAGAAACCTCTGGCAGCGTTGTGTGCCATATGTGCAAAACAATAAAATGGACAGTAACAATGAGATAAGAAAACAGAGACAAACATGATGCGGCGCAGAGATGAGACCGGAGCCAGTGTCCACGGAGGCCAAGCCAGCACCCGCGTCCACTGCCAGACAGAAACACTGTGTTGATCTAACATCTGAAGGGGCTTATGACAAGCAGACAGCCACACTCGCACACATTGCCATGCTAAGCATGACCCAGACATTCAAAGCAGACATATGTAGCCACGTACATACAGGCAGCAAACAGAGTGTGGAGACGTGGCGAGCAGGACGCAGCTCTACACCGGGTTTCCAGCAGGGTTTCTGTGTTAAGGCTGTCTAAGCTAAGGTCAGACAAGAGACTATGTCAGTCCTGAGTTGGTGGGTGCTTCAGTTGGTCATAAAAATAAATAGGTTTTGAGTTCGGATTTGAAGGTTTCCACAGAATTGGCTCTCTTAATTGCAAGAAGGATTTTGGTCCAGTGAGCTGAATAAGAAAAGGCCTTGCTGCCATGTTTTGTTTTTTTTTTTTTTTATTCTAGGGACAGCAAGGTAACCCGCATCCAGTAATTGGGAGGTTACAAGGGGGTGCATAAGGAATGATGAATGGTGTGAGGTAAATATGGTGTGAGCCCATGCAAGGACTGATTTACTAACAGGCCTTAAAGTCAAATCTGACTTGAACTGGGAGTTGCTAAAGGGAGAGCAGAATGAATGTAATGTGATCATATTTTCTGGTTCTAGTTAATGATCTAGCAGCCACATTTTGTGCAAGATGAAGGTTTTTCATATTGGAGTTTAGTTGGCAAGAAAATAGTTAAAGTGATCAAGTCTTGATGAAATGAAAGCAAACACCTTATGGATGTCATGCACAAAATACATATATAATGTATGTATGGATTCCAATCAAGCAAACATTAGCTACCAACAAATGATTTTGCTGAATGCATCTCTTTTCTAAACTATATGTTTGTGTACCTGCATGGTAAGGGAGAGGGATGATGTGCTCATTAATGGAAACAGGATACAGAAACAAGTTGTGAATAACATCACTGTACTGCTTTAGGTTTGTATTCACCAATAAAATATGAAAATTATCACTGGAAGAGAGACAAAAGTGTTGTGACCAAATATCAATCACAACATCCTCTTTCTTTTCTGTAAGCTGTCAGCTCTCACCAGAAAAGAGAACAGGCCTGATTGTGCTGCGTGCAGGTAACATACAATTCTATGAAAATCATGAGAATAGTTCTTCCTCTCTGCCTTTGAAAGGCCATTGTTTTTCTTTTCTCCCTCGGCTTGAACATTCGCCCTGAATCTTTCAGAAGCATTTCAAATGCTCAATGAAAAAAAAGAAAGAAAGAAAAAAACTGAAACCTTGAAATAGATTTATTAGATATAATGCAGGACTATTCTCTGGTGTCATGCTAACAGTGGTTAGAAAGGTCAACTTTTGCCATTCAACACAGACAGATAGATAGCATTGTCTTTAAGCTGAAGTCCCCCTGGCTTGTGGCAAGTGAGGAGACATTAGTAATGCTTGAAGAGAAACAAGATAGATATTTGTGTTTCAGAGTGTTTTACATAACATCTGGCAAAAAATCAAAGCATTTTATTATGAAACATCACCATGGCTTTTAGAGCATTGCTTCAGGAGATAGAGGTGAACAGGGGAAGCCTGTAAAACAACAAGATGACCCAGCCATGATTTGCTCTTTTAACTACGGCAGGGCTGGGTAAGTTTTGAACAGGGTTGGTTGCCGGCAGTTTATTTTCCATGATTGCACTGATGTAGGGCCACTGCCAGTGAACCTCTTAAATGATGGCCAACTGTTTTGTGACCGACCATCTATTTGTCAAAAACATATAGGTCTCAAAAGTCATGTTGTTAGCATTTTCTAGACTTCCAGGTCAAAAAATGTGGAGAAATGAATGGGATTTTATTAATTCCCTCAGATTGATTTATGATATTTTTTTCATAAATTGCACATTGCACATTTTTAAAACCTGAGCATGATTAGTGTAGATGTAAAAAGCAAACTGCTGACGGCTAAGTGGTTAGCTGCCGATGAGCTGTAGTACAAGACTGGACTTGTAGTGATTCTCCACCTCTTTGATACTTCTGTTGTCGTCTTTGAACAGAGTTAGCAGATCAGTCACATGGTAGCTAACTAACCAGGTATTTTTTAAAGCTCAGCAGCAAGCTAGAATGATTCTAGTCGTGGATTTATTGGGTAAAGCCACTCACTGAACACCAAGCTACATGTTTACTGTGCTGTGCGCTGCAGTGTTAGCTTTTTGTTAGCAAAATAATTATTTAAGGTGGAAAGTAGTGGCAAAATCCAGTGGATCCATAGAGAAACATGCGCATAAAAATGTTCACGTTTTAAACACCAGCTTAAATCACAGACTGTGATAGGGATGATTATGTGAAGATGTATTTTCCTCATAGAGAAAATGCTGTTGGATCTGAATTCCATATTTGGGCAAAGGTTTGTTGTCAACATTACGTCTGACTTCTGAGGCCCATTGTCAACGTGAAGACACATAATACCAGCTGATTTCGCAGCTCTCTGTCATTTATTTCAATGATATGGCAGTATTCTACAGTGTGGGAGTATGCTCTTTCTTTTCATTGTCTATTTTAGTCCCCTTCATTTGGGTTTAGACGTGTGTAGGTATATGGCTTTTGAACTGGAATAAAATCAGCGCTGCCACACCTTTTACACGCTGACAGATTTCACCAAGGATGGTGTGTGATGATGCATCTGTCACTGATATTGAGGATCCTGTCCTGTGGACATTGAAATTGCAGCGATTGTTATTTGATTGAAAACCATATGTCAGAAAAATGAATTGAATACCGTGTCAGAAAAATGCTTGGTCCTGCATTCAGAATGTCGAGGAAAGCAGGAATATCGAGCCCTCCCCACACGCGAGCCACAGAGTGTCTTTTCAGTTGGACTGTGATGCAAGAGGGAGGGGATGCAAGAGAGGAGATTAGGAGAGGAGAAGAGCGTAGAGGAAGGGATAGGAAGGGGAAGAAAGAACTGAGGAAATGAGAGGCGTGGAGAAACGAAGGGGGTGAGAGGAGCAAAAGCCAGTGAGAAAAAAAAAATCGAAAGGGAAGAAGGGGAGGGAAAAGGAAAGGAGAAAAGCGCCTGTGCTCAGACACAGCCCTGTGTGTTGCCATGGTGCAGGCTCAGTCAGAGCTGCACAGTAGCTCTGCTCCTCAGCTAGCTAATTACCCACAGACTGCAATGTTGATACGCAGGCAGCCAAGAGCTGCTGGATTTCCAAGGGCTTTTTTTGATTGGCGCACTGACACACCAGAGCAAACTGAGCGTCTATTCATCTATTTCATTGTGGGAAATTGTCAGCATTGATTATAAGTCACATAGATACGGCATCATACAGATTTCTGTTGCATAGGTTGTAAATGGTTTTTCTTCTGGTTCGGGTGAGTGGTAACTAGTCCTACCGAACACGCAAGTGGTGCCGCTTGTGTGATGTAAAGAGCTCTTACAACCCAGAGCTTCATTGTCAGTAGACCACTGCTACTGGAGAGCCTGCAGAGCCTGATCAGCCAGCTTATAAAACCTAATATAGGCCACTGTGGATTAATATTCACCATTAAAATTCCAATTATGTAATCAGCCAAATCCAAGCCCTGCGTATGCTCATTGGAATATCTCAATGGCCGGTGACGCGGTTGGCGGTGGTACATCATTCCTCTGAATGAGAGGAGTGATGCAACACCGGGCCGTGCACTTTGAACCTGGGAACGTAATTCTCTGTGGTTGACTAAAAACGAAACATGTGGCAGAAATGACACCATTCATTCATGTCAGATTGCTGTGTTTTTAACCAGGTTCCGATGAAAAATTAAGCGGAATTATGTGGGCAGTAAAAATAACTTGTAACAAATAACGTATAGAGCTTGATATGTGGAGCTGTAGAGGAAATAAAATGTCTTTTTTTCTGTTTTTCTTTTGATTATAGCCATGAGCTTCCATTTAATTGTGTATACAAACACAGACATACTTTCCACTTGTCAGAGCATCCCCAGAGAGTTTGAATATGTGATAAAATATTAAATCAACATGTGTTCTCTTTTTGAAACTCTGGATCACTTTGATGAAGCAATTAACTGTTTCGATCAAGTTTACAGTACAGAAAAGTCCACCCTAAAACTGCATTCCCATTTCACTCCCATGATTCCCAAATCTAGGCACAGTACATCCAAGACTATATTCTTGATTTTATACAGACAAATTTTATAAATACTTAACTGATATTGAATCACATTTGCTGACATGGTGAAAATACCAGAACTATGTTAAATTCAAAAAAACAAATTCTCTGTAATTCATCAGCAGCAAATGAGTTTTTGTCTTACGTCACATTGTAGGTTGGAGAAACGAACCCTCTAGTCTCTTATTTTGGTGGTGAGTTCTTCACTTTCACAAAAACTGAATGAACTGTCTGTCATTATGGGTGTACAGTGTAAAATCTGAGTCAGGTTAGATTTTCAATTTTAGCATTCATGCATTTTTTCATATTGAAATCTATAAATATTTTGGATGGATTGAATTCTTGTTTCTTAATGTATTCATATTGAATGTTTTATAGCCAGAGTAATGTTGGAGCACATATTTTTAGCCTCTGTCCCCTCTAATAGCTTCCTTGTGTTTTGACAGTCAACTGGTGAACAGTTCATGTCACAGAAACCTAGAGAAATGTTACAGCGAAAGCAGCTCTCGTGCTTTAGTGTTTTGAGATCAGCGTTTGTGTCATCTGTCCAAGCCATTAAGATGGCTGCTCTGATCTCAGCCGAGACGCCCTCTTTGGGGGACCGCGTGTCATGCCTGAACACAACCTGAGGTGGGCAGAGAATCTGGACCCTCAATGGGAGGCAGATTGATTTGGCAATCATCAAAGTGCTACAAACGTTTAAAACAATGCCCTGTTTTTTTTCTACTGGTTGGCACTAAATGCATCAGCATATGGATAAACGTGCTCATGTATTCATAACTATCACAGAGAAACTGGAGCCATGGCTCTTGTTTTTCCTGCCTCGCTCGTTGTCCTACTTACTGTAATTCTTCATCACTTTCAACACCTACACTTATTGTGAGCCAAAATGAACTCAGGCGAGGGGAGTGAATGGAGATATGTGTATGTGTGGGTGTTCCAGCGGGGCTTATAGAACAGCATGAGACCTCAGCCCTGACAGGAGGGGTCCTCCTGCTGCGTGCAGCGCCACAGGGAGGCCGGACCCCCGGGGAGACGGGGACCGTGGTCTTCTTCAGGCCCGGGGTCAAATGTAGCCCTGTCACCTCCACTGTATCGTTTCAACAGTGTATCTCTGAGGGAGTCCTCACTGCTCTTTCTTACTATTACTGTCATCATCAGTATATCAATACCAATACCACCTCAAACATTGATGTTTTTATTCATTTCAATACACTAAAAAATTATAAGTTTTAAAATCTGAATTGAATTGCCTCATAAATAAAATAGTATAATACTTAAAATTATATTAAATGCAAACCAGTAGATTTAAGATTTTTCTCTATTACAAAACAGACAAACATTGATGATATTTTTGTAGTAAATATATTGCAATTTCAAAAACATTTCATTGTATGATTTTGCAAGATAGCAAAAAGATGCAGAACGTTGTTCATAAGGTGCAGACAAGTTTGAGTTTGATCGCAGTTGACCTGTGAGTAAAAGCTTGTGGTGGAAAATGGAGTTAAATTCAGGGTCTGAGTGACGATGGACGATGAGAAAGGTACTGTTTGTCTTTTTAACTAACGAACTTCAGATTACAATGAGCATTCAGACACTGCATGTTCTTCCAAGTCCCAAAAGCAGAGGGCAGTGAAGATTAATGAGCTTGAGGATTGAAAGTTGCTTATTTCTCATGGCTCATACATTTCCTCAACAGAAAGTGATCAATACAAAGTTCAGGGAATAGCTGTTTGATTACTGGAGACTAACTTGTTTTTATAATGGAAAGCTGGAGATTCCTTCGATTCTTTTGGTTTCGGATGTGGACTCTGGATCCTGGATTTAGAAAATATGAGCCACTGTTGAAGCCATTTGCGTTTGGCGGCACCACTGAAGTGCTGGAAGTAATATGGATATGGGCTATATCTGGGTCAAATAGTATTTCCAAATATGTTTTATGTTTTATGGTTTGTTATATCCTGTTTAGGTGCCAGATGTTTGGGGTTTGCCACGTAGTAAAACAGTACAGTTTTATCCTAGGTTTGGAATGGGCATGTTTAAGAAGGAGGCCAAAGGGGTGCAATAGTATCCATAAGATGGGGAAAGGATCACTGTGGCGGTGTGGTTGCAATTTTAAGGACGAGGAGGCAGAGTGTTTGCCACATGCTGAGGTTCATGAAGCAGAATCAGAGTCCAATGTCCTCAATTTAAAGTCCTCAGACAAGAATGGAAATGGCAAAATTTGTAGTCTAAAGTTGGAGGGAGCTAAAGTCAAGGCAGCTCAGAACATTATGTTCTGGGGCAATCAGGAAAAGTAAGGAGAGCACAAAGATGACAAAAGTGAATTAGACAGAGCAGACTGGTCACATGGAAGAGATTTACATTGTTGTGGACAGTCAGGTTTTCTTTCAGGCTTTCATCAGGAGGCAGTTGTGTTGCAGATGTGAAGAGAAAGTCGGAAGAGGATTGATTAGATAAAGGATCCAGCTTAATGTTAATTCAATAGAAGGGGCCATTTCATAATTAGGTTTTGTGTGTGTGATGTTTTGTGGAATTTTAAGTTAGAGAATAAGATGCCAAAAAATATGTTGTGAAGCTTGCTCTGAAAAAATGTGTTTATAACAAACCTCATGTGATGATAAAATAGTTTTAACCAGTACTGATATAATGTGCATCACTGGTTTCTAACTCAGTTATCCTCCCTACTCTTCTGACTGCTGCTTCCTTTAGTCGCTCCTCGCCAGCCCTGGAAGAATTCATACTACTGATTTTAACGAAAATGTTTATTCTCGGAGGTTAGAAACGAATCATGATTGCTGAGTGTTTGTCTGATCATTTGATGGTTGTGTTTGCGGTGCATGTAGTGGACTGGAGCGGGCATCTCTGCCTCGACGCAGCAACACCATACCAGTCTAGTCAAAGGTCAAAAGTCTCACCGTGTCATGTCAAAATGAGGTCATCGCCTCAGGAGCAACATCAACATCCTCGCAGCATCGTGCAGAACACATACCATACACACACAACTCAGAGGCACAAACACAAACAAACCAAAACACGGAGATGCATTTTAAACAGCCAGACAACTCGCTTCTCTCCACAGCAATCGAGTAATACACCCCTGTTGATTAGGGATGACACGACGTGATGTTCATGAAAGCATCAAAATGGCAGCACGCAATTGTGCACTGTCGCCGGCACTCGGCACAGGCTCCAAAACACCAAAGAGAGGAATAAGTGTTTCTCTCAGCTTAGCAACAAAGGATAGCAACTAGTCAGGAGCTGTGAGGTAACATGCTGCAGTGACCTCTGATGTAGAGGAAGCAGTGGGGGTGGGATTATATGAAGCATACTGATGATGCTTACACATGACAGGCCTCCCTCTCTCTCTCTCTCTCTCTCTCTCTCTCTCTCTCTCTCTTGCCATGCCTCGATGGTGGAGCCTCACCACAGCACTCATATGGCCCTCTCATATTTTGTACCGCACTTTTCATTGTTTGCCCGTTGTAGATTGGGGATAATTACATCAGTGCTTTTGTGGTTGATGTAACCTCGCGGTGGTTTTGCCGCACAATAGTGTTAGATGACAATTTTTTCACACAGATTCTGCTGATTCTCTCCTTCTTCACAACACATAATTATACCGCAGCTTCTCCGTGGACATGTCAGAGTGGCCGGTCACATAGACAGTAATGTTGTCAGTATTGTCATGTCCTTATCTGATGCGTTGGGAACAGGCTCATACATTCTCAAGCTCAGGCAACAGTGCTTTGTTGTGAATATGTGTGGTGCTGAGTACATTTCTCGGTGTGGTTTGCGCTCCTGAAGGTCAAACTAGCCAGCTCTCATTGGTAGCTGCTCACCGTGACAGAAAGGTAAGCCGGAGCATGCTTTTGTAATATTACATAAAGATGAGGAGGGAGTGCCGCTGACAGCTGTGATGGGCTATTAATTATGGTTTCATAAATGTGCGTCTGTGGTGTGTGTGTGTGTGTGTGTGCATGTGTGATCGGATGGGATAGTCACAATGCTCATTCACAGCCATCAAATCGGAAAACTTGGAGTTTTAATGGCTCTGTCTTATGTGTGGACTAATTAATTTCCTTGTGGCTGCCTCATCGAAATGAATGCCTTCGTTCAGCTGGCGTTTTAAGAGGGGAGAAGGAACAGTTGACCTTTAGCGCTATGGGATTTTCTTTTATTACATCTCATTATTATGCCTTTGTCTCTGACAAATAATGCAACATTGGGGTTTTACAACGGCTCCCTGGTTAAACACCGCTCGCCGTCATGTGTTCAACCCTCTCCGCTCCAACCATCTGTCGCTCCTCTCTCACCTTGCCTCTCTCCTTCCCTCTTCCCTCCGGCACAGGGGCCACAGCGTGAATGAGATGTTGGGTGCATGGTAATTGAGTAGGTATTGATTGGACTGCAGCGTGGCATACGAGAGGCCAATGAGAGCCAGAGGATCAGAGCAGCACCACTGACTGCGTCTCTTATCCCACATTCTGCAGGAAAGCACAAACGCAATACCGCTGGAGCCGCGCTCCTCCATGAGAAAAAAGGGCGAAACAAGTGCAGTTTGTAGATACCACAAACAGGCCTTAGCACGCCTTGTTTCGCTATCTGTCATCGGCTCTGACTACAGGCACAGGGAGAGCTCCCCTCAGCATTGGCTGTATCATTTGACTGACTGGGCTCATCATCTGAGTGGGGTTGATTGTCATATTTCACTGTGATGTCACCATTGGAGACCGAGCTGCCATGTCGGCGTGCCTGGCGAGGGAGGAATTGATGTGGAAACGTTTGCTAAGGAAAAGGGGGTTATTGCCCTGTCAGCATGCTATTGCTATGCACATGCTGAACCCTTTTGTTCTTCACCCCTCTACCCGCGGGGAGGCTGAGGAATTCAAAACACAAGACGTAATGCTGATAGGTGAAGCCAGGGTTTTATCTTCCTAAGGTGTGGCATCTATTGCCATCAACAGGAATACAGTGGAAAGCTCAGTTTAGGTGGATTTATTTCTAAAATAGAGTTTACTTCACCTGTTTAAGCTCATAAAAGTATTTTTTATACTTTTATATACTATTACATCACTGGTCAACACCAAAGAGAGATGATGCATAAGAATGTTCAAACTTATTTGATAAGGTGCATTGTAAAAAAAAAAATTAAAAAGATTTATTTTTTTATTGTGTAATATCATACCCTAGAAGTAACCTGTTTTCCTGCTAAATCTGCTAAAATCCAGTATAATCCAATAATATTTAGTGTTAATTGATATATGTGCGTCATTCAGACAAAACAGGCTTGTGATATTTTGACATTATGGCAGATTTATAGCCATCATGGCCTTTTTGGAGATACATGAGTTGGCAGTCTCTCTGGCCACAAAAGGCAGGTAAGCACCCCGTTTCATTCATCACATATGGATTTGTGAAAGAGCGCGTGTGATGTGGACAGGCGGCGCTGAAGGCAGTGGAGCAGATCCAGCCCATGGCCAGGCATGTGCGAGAGAGGAGCCGCATAAACTGCAGTGAGAGCGCTGAGAGGTGAAGCAAGGGGGAGGCGGCTAAGTGGGCTCACCGGCCAATGCCGTGCGAGCACCGGTTGCCATGGGAACGCATTGATTATTTAACAATTGGGATGGAGCCTGTGCCCTGCGCTTGCCAAGGTTCAGTGGGAGTCTTTGTAGCTTTACTATCCCAAGAGTCTGCAGCCAAGTTAGCGTTCTGTGGTGCAATGCCACAGGGACATGAAACACATCCTCTGTGATGCTGAGAGACAAGAGACTGACATACACTGAATCAAAAATGAATGGATGGCAAAATAAAATGATATATCGATACATAAGAAATTTGGATAATGCTCATGAACAGATGGGTGAATATGAGGAGTGAGTGAGAGATATACAGCACGGTAGCGAGTGGGTTTTCATCACTTCTGGTGGTCAGTGGGGACTCGCTGTAATACTCTCCTGCTGGGAGAGCAGCCTGGTCTCTGTGTCTTGTGTGTGTGTATGCGTGTGTGTGTGTGTGCTCAAATGCTTGCATGTGTCTGCATGTGTGTACAGTATGTGTGTCCATACTGCCAAAGCCACCCCGGAGCCCTGCATTGCAGCCTGGCAGAAGTGAACAGCAACAGCTGGCTGGGAAAACAGCCTTCAATGATTAGTGTTTTGAATTAAAAAGGAAATTAAGGGATTTATAATAATCTTATCCAGATTTGGTTAATTCCAGCCATACCCCTCAGTCTCACCAGCGTGCCACATCTGCAGCCTTTCATTGTCTCACCTGCAGCCTCCTTGAATTCCCTGACATGCGTTCACCTGCAGAACACACACATAATTTCACGTCCACTCCTGAATTAATATTAATCTGTGAGATGGTGCATTTGTCTGACCGTTGCTATCTCCAGCCCAGCTATGGAAGGAAAATGTAGATACTATTAGTCTGTCCTCCGAATGCCCCTGATAGCGTGCTTTATAAACCTCAGTGACGCTCATATATGGCTTTTAATTCGCTTTCCTTTCTCCCTCCTTCTCACAAGCAAGGTGACTAACCAAAATATTTTTGGTTTGATCCTTACATCTACACTACCCACTGTCACTGCCACAGTCAGATTGAGCAAACACTCTTTAAATTCCTTTGGCGGTGTTGGATTATATTTCGCTGCTCTGTGACCTGTGCATAGAAACACATAAATGCATAGAAGCTGTGTGCAAAGAGGGACGCGCACAAAGATTAATTCCCGTTACCTTGTGTAGATTGCCAAATGAAGTAATCTTAATTCTCCTCTCTAATTCCCACAATGAGACAACACACTCTCTACCATGGGGGTCAGATAGAAGATTACCCATGTTGAGATTATCTTCCACTATTCTTTTTGTTTACTTGTTATGTGAGATACAGATACAGGGATTACCCAGCAATCCCAGACTAGGATAATGCTTCTGTTTTATACGACTGATAGCTTTATTGTATTCAAATTCTATTTATAGGTTCTTAGAGCAATTACTGCAGGATATCCCATAGCACTGGTCAACTGATGATTGTTACTTATGATAAGCGCTGCCAGCTTTATACTCTAACTGTTGCATTTGTCATGTTTAGACTCAGCGCAGTGGATTCAGTAGATTAGTCTGTGTCAGTCACAGAGGGACAGTAGTTGCATGTCCCCTATTTTACCCTCAGGCTATGCTTCACCACTACCTTGCACACTGTTTGCTGTATGTGACTTGATTCTGATTCCCTTTCAAAGTAAGCATTCAGTAGTGCGGCTGCCGTGGCACCCTGTGGACTTCAAAAACAAAGATACAGATGGTTTTAACATAAACCCACACTGGTCGATGCCGGCTGGATGTTGTGCGCGTTGCCTCGTTTTAAGATGAAGCTGACAAAAGTGAAAGGCATTCATGAGAAACGTGCACACGCAAGCCCAGTCGTGAGCATCTGTTAGTCCATATGCAGATTACAACTAAGGCCTGATTGTGCTGACTGGAAAAGGGTGGGGGTGGGGGAGGGGGTGTTGTTTTGGCCACAGCTGTCCAGAGTCATAGCACATCACTGCAGAGTGGAGCAGGTCAAATCCACCGTCTTGTTCACTGCTGATCTGGGGTGCAACCTTCATTACCAGGGCACTCACTCAATCACTCAAAAGAGAATCACAACGCGTTGGGAAAAAAATGAAATGACACCGGGGAGTTGCACAGCCTTTGTGCCGATGAATGATTTTGATCAAAGCATCAGATCTTTCAAGTGTGCGTTTCAAGTTATTGAAGGCCCCACTGTGTTGTCTCGGAGTGCCGAGCGGCACATGTTTTGCAGCTGTGATTTAGTACCTCTCAAACAAGCTGTATGGACTGAAAACTCTTCAACAGTGGCATTTCAACACTCGTCGAGTGGTATGCTCCTTGATGGGTTTTTATATGGTATACCATAATGGAAGGGTTGAAATATGAGTAAATCCCAACAATCTGCTGCTAGTCTGATGTCTTCAACTATGTTTCAGGACTGGTGAAGGGTTGAGGATGCAGCGTTACAGAGGAAAAGCTCTCAAACTGCAGTGATTCAGAGTCTGAGCCACAAAGTCAGCCAACCATCTCTGCACAGACAGCTCCGCCATATTTTAAAAAAGTGGCACAATATTCTAGCCTATATGCAGCATCACATCACAATAAAGGAAATGTGCATATGTCTGCACATTGTGCAAGGTGATGATGGAGGTTTCAGGAGGGAGACTGGAATCAGCAAGAAGTCAATAAAGGAGTCACAGTAAGAAGACCATGGAAATGAGCGAGAGCAATATGTGAATATATTAATTCAGAGGGGAGATTGGGGGAGGTGGGGGAGGAGTAAAGGCAGCTAGTGACTTTCTCCTCCGTGCTGGACCTCAGGAAGTGTAGGTCCCCTAGCAGCGCCGTCAGCATCCCCTCACCCACACAGCTCAATCAAATCAATAAAAAGCACGCAGCCAGTGAACGGGACTAGAGGAGGGACATCAGGCTAGTCCTAGACAAACAAGTGTCACCTCCTTCTCCATTTCCAAACTGGCAGCTCCTCCTCGGCTCGGAGGATCTTCTGCCTCTCCACAGGCCAGAAGTGGAAAAGAAACACCCACCAGGTGGCGCAATAGAGCTGAGCTGCAAAGTTGATTGTACTGTGGAACCGCAGATGTTGCATTTACAGCAGGGCTGAACCAGGTGTTTTGAAGGCTGATTTGGATACTAATATTTTTGGATTGAAGGTTTTGTGCTGATAATTCACAGATTTGACAAATTTCATGCAATTGAATAAATTAATAGAATCCCAATGATTTTGTATTTCTCCCACAATGGTATTACTGTCAGCACCAGGAAGAAACAGCATTTAAATCATACAACAGTAAACCACTGAAACTCATATTAATGCAATTATTTTAATGTTAGCAGTTCCTTAAGGCACAGTGACCCACACCACCTATTCCCACCTTTGGGATACATTAAGCCTTTAAATGATGTATTATTTTTCCGAGGCTATTATTGAAAAATTACATCAATGAATAAAATATGTACAGGAAATAAAATTCCATTGTAGATTTTACAGTCTGGATTTATAGTGGGCAGGAAGCAACCTCTATCATGGATGATGTGACTGGCTAGTATCCAGTTTCCAGTATCCAGTATTTAGTAAAACGCCAATATTGCTCCAATATATTGGTTTAACTCTAATTTATAAAATAAAATAGAATGCTTCAAATAAGCCCGGTGTTACAGCTCTGTTTGTCAGTAGTTATTGAACCGTGAAGTCATGCATTCTGAATGAGGCGCTATCTGATGTTATTTCGAGCCTGTGTGAAATGATAGTAAAAAGGTTGGGATATTATGGAATGAACGTATTGTCCCAACAGCTGCAGCACAAGCCGTCTGCTTTATGAGGTGACCGCAGGATGTCTGGCTGCAGCGGTAATAAGCAGCAGTCTCTCTGCCCCAGTCCTCATTCTCAGTCCTCACACCTTACCATGATTTCCCCCAGTCTCAGCCCCAAGGAGACACACACACACACACTGGCTGTTCCCATGGCATCCATTCACTTGCTCCTGACTGATAGTGTGCGCGCTGCATAGGTCTGCGAGCTGCCAGCCTCACACACTGAAGTAATGTGTATCTCTTCATATTCACAGGCCAACCCTCCCCCCATCATCGTCAACGCAGACTCACTAGATGCAGGCCCTTATGTAAGTATCTGTTCTCTCTCACTCGCTTTCTCTCTCGCTATATATTTGCCTCACTCACACCCCCTCTGTGGGCGTGTATGTGTGTGTGTATGTGTGTGTGGGTGTGAGTGCGTGAATGGACGGGCCTCCTCATGATAGCAACATGCTGTTTGCCATGTGGCTCAGTGTCCATTATCCTATTGACCCTTTGTGGTTTGTGGGGAATGAGCATACTGCAGTTATGCATTTAGTGTATATTTATAGAAGATATAGAGTATATTTGCAGAAAAGAAGAGCTGATACTTAACTTTTGATTTGCCATGAACCTTATGTAAAAGGAAATTCATGGTCTTATCTATCCATCTATCTATCTATCCATCCGTAACAGTCTAGTTTTCCACAGCTCTTTAGGCCTGTATATGTAGCCTTTAACTTGTATATGTAGGTCTGATACATATTATCTGCATTAATGTACAATAATCAGTCAAAGGACTTAGTGCAGATGAAACATTTGCATGCTGTTCTTTTCTTTATATTTTTAGAATGTGACATAATTCTGCCTCAGTGATGTAACCAACTCTGTGCTTCTTGTTTTGACAGGTAAATGGCAGTGATGGGATGTATAAATATGAAGAGATCATTTTGGAGAGGGTGAGTTATACTATACTAGTCCCTTGATACCTTTTTCCACATTTTCCTCTTTCATGTCTTTTCTGCATCACTCTCCATTTGAAAGCCTTTGCTTTGAGGTGGATGGATCTCTCCCCACTAGGTGGCAGTAAGCAGCTCTGTCTTCTGCTCTGACTGGGCCAAGGAAAATGCTCCTTCTTTGTCATGTTATGTGAGAATTGCACACGTCATCGTAGGTTACTGAAATTGTGGTTATGACATCACTTCAGTAAAAATGCCTTTGTTTGTTATCTCATGTGGGTATAATGTGCATGGAATAACGCAAGTGAAGCGCAGTGTTTTACATAATCGTGGTGCACATATGTCATCAGCAGGCCCCAAAAAATGTAAAGTGCTCTCCTGCTCAATTGTTCAGCAGGCGCCGCTGCTCTTGTCAGCGGCTGGGTTCAGCCTGTAGTGCTGGAGCTATATGTTCCTCTTCTTGTTATTCCACCCACATATAAATGCATCTCCGAGCCTAGGATAGATGCATAGCATTTTTCTCCCCTTTTTCACTCTAAGTGGCATTTCTGCATGCAAGCAGCTTAAATAAACTATATAAAATCACACTTTAAAAGGTTTGTGGGTGTGCAACATTTGGTGGTTGGGCCCAGTGTACTCCTTTTGGCTCCAGAGCCGCACACTGGGAGACCTCAGTCTTCCACTGTCCTAATTTGTTGCGACCGTTGCTCATTAATTATAGAAAATAATAAAGTGAAGTCTTTTCTCAGCTGTCTTGTTTGCTGCCCGTCTCTGCGGCCATGGCTGTCAGATGCAGCAGTGTGCCCGGGCCCGCTGGCTCCAAATGGGTCCTCTGTCATTTCGGAGAGGAAAGACAGGATGTGGAAATGTCTACTGTATATACTGTAGAGAGTGAGAAGCTCTGTATCATGCAATAGAAATGATGTTTCTCCTCCAGCTCATCCAAATAAATCCACTTTTCTTACGGACAGAGCGCATTTCTACAGCCCTTCAATGAGTTGATGCAGTATGCGTGACATTTTGAATGAAGTGCCCTCATCTAATGGAATACATATGCATTGCATTATCATTTGTCACATGTGAGGACACACATGTGCTCGAGGAAATGGATATCAAAAAATGCCTGAAAATCCCCCCGAGCCGCCTGCAGTGATCATGTGCTCCTCTGAGATACCAATACACTTAAGTGCTGTATCCTGCTGACCTTGAACCAGCAACGGGTCCAACACTTACATCTAAATGTGTTTGAGTGTGTGTGTGCTGTACATGCAAGCCTCTTGAAAACGGCAATCATAACCTGTGTGCAGGGGAACTCTGGCCTGGGCTTCAGCATTGCTGGAGGAATGGACAATCCCCACATCCCTGATGACCCGGGGATCTTCATCACTAAGATCATCCCTGGAGGAGCAGCTGCTATGGACGGACGGCTGGGGTAAGTCCTCCTCCTCCTCCTCCTCCTCACTTCTCTACCCTCCCCCTCCCAACCGCATCCTCTCCTCTCTAAGCTCCTCTTCGCGCTCTCTCCCTTCCCTGCTCTCGCTCTAGTCTAACCTCTCTGCTCTCTTCACTTCTTTTCTTCAACGCTCTCCACCACCGTGTCCCGCCAGGCAGTGCTGTGTGGGAGGCAGAGCTTCTGCAGCCCTGCGCCCCCAGGCTCTGTGTGTTTCCTCAAAGTTATGATTCACTGGAAAACCAAAGCTTGAAACATGCAAAAATGATGATCTTGAGTGCTTTTTTATGTGCTTTTGAGCTTCTTGTTTATGTTAGGCCATAGTGCTCTCGGTGTGTGTGTGTGTGTGTGTGTGTGTGTGTGTGTGTCTGGTTGCATAAGTGAGTCTGCCTGCCTGCAGTGTGCAGTGAATTAGCTTCATGTTGTTATCCTGTTGACTGACAAGGCAATGTGTGATGTATATTAAAAGCTGCTCCTCCACAGGGTGAATGACTGTGTGCTGCGTGTGAACGAGGTGGACGTGTCGGAGGTGGTCCACAGCCGGGCGGTGGAAGCCCTGAAGGAGGCGGGTCCGGTGGTAAGGTTGCTGGTCCGGCGGAGGCAGGCCCCACCTGAGACCATTCTGGAGGTCAACCTGCTCAAAGGGCCCAAAGGTCAGCGTTGCATCATTGTTATCACTCACCATGTTGTTATTCTATACGTCTTCCTTCAAGATCTATAAGTCACAAGTCTTCCTTGCAACAATGCTAAATGACCCCTTTCAGTGTTTTTCAGTGACCCCGTTTTTAGTGTTTATTTAAAGCCAGAAATATTTGTGGCTGTTGCTGCAGAGTTGACTTAACACTAAAAAAAAGCTTTAAATGACTTGATAATAGGGTTGGGCAACATGGACAAAATCAAATATAATATCTAGGCCAAATAAGTAGGCCAAATACCTCAATTTCAGTATTGTGGTAATATTGGACAGATGACTATTGGTGCTTCATTAGATATTTACACACAACAGATTTTTGATAAACAAATCATTAGTGTGGAGAGGTAGAGGCAAATAATAGAACAGCTAGAACAGTCTAATAAGTTCAGAAAATTGCATCCCTTTAGTGTAATGCAGCCTTTAAAACTAGGAAAAGACAACACATATACTATATCACAATATTATGACACCCAACATCCCATATGATATCTAGTCTCATATCATGATATCAATATAATATCAAAACACTGCCCAGCCACAGACCCTGATTATTTATATGTCAGCTGATCTACAGAGAGCAGGCAGCCCTGACATGACCCTCATTTCAAAAATGTGTGATCAGTGGATTTTTAAGAACAAAGGTGACCATCTATACTGTAAGTGCCAGTGTTGACTCTCACTGTGTTCCTCTGCCAGGGCTTGGATTCAGCATCGCAGGAGGGATTGGCAACCAGCACATCCCTGGGGACAACAGCATCTACATCACCAAGATCATTGAGGGAGGAGCAGCCCAAAAAGATGGACGGCTGCAGACTGGAGACCGCCTGCTAGCTGTATGAGCCTGCACTTCCCTTTACCTCCGTCAAATAGTCATTTTTTAAAATCCAAATTGGGCTAAATTAAAACAACACAGAAACACAGCAATGGTTGTTAACCCTAATTAGCAACACTTACATGACTGGCAACCTGCGCCTCCTGAGAAATTGTTGTAGCCGGGTGGATGTGCGCTCCATTCAGAAGCCTGAAAACCTTCAATGCATTATGTGGTTGTGCGTCCCATCCTGCCATTTCAACAGAGGGATTCAGGCAACACACAGCAGCGTTTATGACTCCATGTGTGATTGATAAGTTGCCATAATGCAGCCTCAAACAACTCTCCAGGCATATTTGTGCCAAACGGTGGCAGATAAAAAAAGACTCACCTGCAGAACAAAAGAATATAACTATGTCATTAAAAAATATTATATCTCTTTAAGGCTACGATAAATCAGGAAATAATAATAACTACTACTACTACTACTATTTACAGCCTTATTGCAGTTTTGATCATTTTGCACTGGTGAAATAAAAATATTCAATCTAAAAAGAGAAACTGTAGACCTTCAGTGGATCTTTAGGAGATCTTCCCTCTTCTTTTGACCTCTCTTACAATATGCCAACATGTAGCTCGTCTGTTGAAATTTTTTGAAATCTCATAATACCTGCAGGCTGTGCAAGTGTTACGGCGTTGGCTGGTGTGATGTGACTTTGTGACGGTACAGAGTGCAGTGTGGGTCAAGACGAGGGACTAAAGTACAGTAAAGACTTTAGGGTGTTGATTTAAGGATTTTTTTTTTCTTTCCTAATCTTTTCTCCTCCCTGCACATTCAGGTGAACAACATCATCCTACAGGACGTGCGTCATGAGGAGGCGGTAGCTGCGCTGAAAAACACCTCTGACATGGTGTACCTCAAGGTGGCCAAGCCAGGACCTGTGCACCTCAATGACATGTACGCCCCTCCAGACTACTCCAGCAGTACGTATCTGCCTCTTCTTGTTTTAATCATCCTGGTATTGGTGCATACACTTGTTCACACACAGTACTGGATCTCTGCAGGGTAGAAAGCTAGAAGTCCTGGTCAGATCCACAGTGTCTTCATATCTGTTGGTAATCCATAAGCAAGCGGCAAAAGAGGAAAAGGCTGTAATATAAAGCGTGTTTGATGTGAGGTAAAGGCTGAATTACAAATGGAGGTCTGTGTTACTGTACTCAGCGCTAGGAATCATCTTTTTATCTTCCTGAGAGATGTTTCAGAGGGCCTGCATGAGTGGTAGTTTTGGATCACTGTTCTCTCCCCAATACTGCTATGCCCAGACACCCACATAGAGAATGCACACACGCGTGCACGCATAGACACAGAGTTACACAGAGACACACACACACACACACACACTACTTCCCACAGCAACAACAAGCCCAGATCTCTACCTCCCACTGAGTGTGGATGGTTTCTCACATCCCACCTGCTCATGAGAGCCCACGATCTAGAGCTCCTGCCTCACAGTTTTCCACAAAACAGTGATTTAGTGTTAGAGGGGCCACTGAGGGCTTTTTGTATGTTCCGAACGTTTGCAGTTGTCAGGGTTTAAGCCAGATCTTAATGAATGCAGACTTAAGTCAGCCCTGACAGTATGACCCATAATCAGATGATCTGCATTTGAAACGGTTGTTTTGTCACACTCAGCGGCCTCTATCAGGAATGTAAAGCTCGACGAAAGAGGTGGTTTTCACCCCTGTGTTCTGTATTCTGGGTTCACTCACTAGTATGCAATTTGCATATCATAAAGGACTACACTGATTTTGGGGGAAATTGGCCTGTTTGCAAACTTTATGTGATGAGAGGATTGCAGAGGAAAAATAACAGCAATTCTGGAGTACTTGCATGTCTACCTCCTTATATTATATAATGCCAGTTGCTTATGTAGTTGCTTATGTTCCCAGGACTCTATATTCCCTCTTTTTTCATACACTGTTTTCATATACCATCCAGAGGACATGGATATTATTGACATTCCTCTTTTTTTATGTTTATGTCTGATGTTTGGTTTTATGGCTAATGTTGCTTATGGAAACATTCATAACAATTTTTTTAATGTTTTGCAATCTTAATAAAAAGTGTGTTTAAATAAAAGAAGAAGCAGCTTCACCATAAGCATCTTTTCAGATATCAGACATTTTTGTTAATATGACAGAAGTATGGATATTATTCTTTTTAAGTTGAGGGAAAATAAGATTGAGAGAACATGGGGCTGTTTTAAGTTTGAAATAAAAAAAAAATACATCAAGGGGGTGCAGGGTCTGGGATTATTGTGCAATGCCCTTGTGGTGCCTGTGTTGTGATCATCCTTCCTTTCCCTCTACTGGTCTGGCCCTCCCTCCAGCCTTCCCCACCATGGTGGACAACCATGTCAGCCACAACTACATGGGGGCCATGGAGCCCAAGCCAGTGTACCAGCCGCCCCAAGTCACCCCGTCCAGGTACTCGCCAGTCCCCCGCCACATGCTGGGGGAGGAAGACTTCACAAGGTCAGTCGGTGGCTGGTTCTTCCATTAATCATTTTCTCCATACGTCCCACTCATATTGGCTCTATTTGACAAGGTCTGAATAAATAACATCATTCGGGTTGCTTGTGGATATTCTGTTTAAATAAAAAGAGCAAATGCCAGATGTGCATTTTGTAAGTGTAGTCCGAAATGAAGATACGTGGTTATGGTATTGTGGTTTTGATGATAAGATTACTCAATCCTAAAAGCAGTTCATCCTGTTATTCATGTATAGTATGCTCTTTGGTCCTAGTAGCCTCCATTTTGCTGGTTGTTTTGCGGGTCTTCCTTCACGGTGTGGTTTTCTTGGACGGTTCAGTCACATAGTTTACTGTGCCTCGTGAAACAGCCAGTTGTGTTGTGATAGGAAGCAGTGAAACCCTCGCCATCCGTTTACCTCTTTTAGCACATTAGGGCCCCGGTATAGTATACCGTACTGTAGCCGGCCAGTGTGTGGTGAGTGTATGCTGACCAGATGCTTCTTAGAGCAGGCTCTGTCATTTCTCGTCTTGTTCTGACTATGTTTTAACCTTTGACCTCCCATCCAAGTGCTGGATCAGAAGTAGCATTTATAGAGGCTTGATTTGAGTGTCCAATAGGCCTTGAGTCATCTTAACCCACAGCTCCAGAGAGTAGGCTGTATTCCTCCTGTGTGTGTATGTGTGTGTGTGTGTGTGTGTCTTTGTCTGCATGCACAAATAGTTGCCTGTGTTTCTTCAGAGTGAATGCGCATATGTTACTGGCTGACTTTGAGCTTTTGTTTGTTGTGCCGCACTGTAATGTCCTTGTATAAGATGTTTACATGCTTTTTATGTGCATTTGTCCCATCTTTGTTTGTTGCTACCTGTGCTTTGTTGTCTATCCTACACTTGTCCCATTCACTGTTCCTGTACCCCACAGCAGGGCTGAACCTATTTACAGTGTCATCCACAAACCTGGGGACAGCAAGGTGCCCCAGGCCCTCTACAGAGGCTTCTGTCCTTCCCCTGCTCCCTTGTGCCAAGGTCCACTCCCCTTCTCTGGCAGGTACTAACCTAGTGCATCACGCCTTGCTTAGCTAACCCTCCTCTCTACAGCCCCGTGCTGCCCCACCTTCAGCCACTCACATAGCCCAGCATCTGGACCTGGCATCAGACTGCAGGGGGCAGGGCAAGAGGGGCACAGGGGCCACCTGGTACAGCGTGCCATGTCTGTGCATGAATTATCTTTGACACAAGCAGAAGAGATGGATGGAGAGCAGAAACTTGGCATCAGACAGAAGCGATGAGATGGGAAGATGTGATTGAGGCTTGATATTTGTGCAGACAGAGTTCTCGTTTTCAAGCAGGGCCTTCTTTTATCCTTTCTATCTCTATATGTATATGTATGCATGTGTGTTTCCTCTGTCCCAGTCTACCTCATGTCTACCTTTCCATGCATATATGCAACCATAACAGGGATACGAAAGCAGCTGTATTCCATATGTCTCCATATGTTTCATAGGAAATTAGCCTCTTCATAGGAAATTTGTCTCTTTTCCGTTTTTTTTTTTTTTTTTTTTTTTTTTCTCGACGG
>OMLF01004945.1:4562-22463 GCA_900302615.1 Holocentrus rufus | reverse complement strand
TGTCAGGACTAATGATCCAAATGAGGGGATTAGGGGCTGCTGCTTCCTGAAGTGTAAGACGAGCCGCTCTTACACATCCTTAGACACTCCTGGGTACAATGCTATTCACACACACACACACACACTCAACTGATTGGCTAGTGGCAGTCCGTGAGCAGACGGGCCATCACACCCCATCATTTACTCTTTTAGCTGGGAACACCTGTCTCTGCCGTTCGACAGGACCCAGGTAATACGCCGAGTCAACCAACTGTCAAATCCCTACAACACACATCACAGGCCGGTTTCGCTCACATGGATTAGTCCTGGACCACAAATGTTTATTTCAGAGCAAATCTCTGTGATGTGATGGCGGCGCCCGGGAAACCGGCCCAAGTCTTTTAAGCGCCTTCACACACTGATGCAACTGTCAACACGTCGACCCCGGAGCGCGACCGCGTAACGTGCCATGTGCAGAGGAGCCGCACGGGCGCAAATTCACCTGAGAGGATCCGATCGCTCCGCGGCGGCGGTTATATGCGCGAGCCGCCCGCCCACCCAAACAGCTAGGAGGCTGAGTCAAACGGCTGCTGCTGAAAATGGATTTGAGCCAGGATGAGACACGCTGGGACCTAGGACGATCCGGAAGGCCAAGAATAGCAAGAGGATATTTAAAGAACAGCTGAGCTGATGTATGTGTGTCTATGTATGACTTTTTTGTTTGAGTCATATTCACACGCCTGGCATTTTAAAGACATAATCTAGGATGTGAGTGTCAATCATTCACTGGCGTTTTTATTGCCTTGCATAATAATACGCTCAGTTTGTCTCACCTCCAGCCAGCAGAGAGTCCCGCTGAGCTTCCTGATGGTCCATGGTGACTCCACCTGCAGCGAACAGGGTGATTACTCATCATCGTCAACACCGCTGACAGACAATGGAGCTACTGCATCAAACTGCATATAAAGTTACATGCAACCCTGCTTAGACAAAGGTATCCTTATTTTTATAAATATCAGACTCTGCAATGTCTATAATTTAAAAAAAAGCCTGAGGACAATCTGAGGAAAAGTATAGGAATCGCTTTGGACTCTCACCAGGTGACTAAACTGTTTACACGGGAAAATTTGAAGTGTCTTTGCTTCCACAGCCGGACTTAGAATCATCATTCTGCTGCATCACATATATCTAGTATTTATTTAGCTTCTTTCACACGTTCTGTGATCTATCTATAACAGCGAAATGGGCTTCTCTCACCTCGCCTTTCTGTGGCTATCTCAGAAGAGTGACACTAAGGGGCCTGGGCTGAGCTCTTGGATCTGCTGGTAATCTCTTAAGGCTCTGAATGAAATGGAAGGGGGTCTAAAGGATTTGAGGATAGAGGGCTTTGTCATCCAAGGCTAAGTGCTGCTCAGAACGCGCTGTCTCTTCACACATACACACAGAAATGTACAAACTCGCGCACAAACTCACGTTGTGCTCTCCCTCCGTGGATCGCACTTCATAGGTGTAAGCCAGCAGGATGTCCACCAGGCCGAGCCAGACCTGGTGCCGGGACGTCTTGTCCAGCAGGTACGAGCGGTTGGGGAATTTTCTCAGCTGCTCCTTCTCGTCGTCGGTGAATGACACGGCTGCACAAGAACACGGACGTTACGGTTAGTATTTAATTTCAATCTGTCACATTTCTATTCTATAATTGTTTTAAAGCTTTATTTATTCAGGAAAAGCCAATTAAGCCCCCAAAAACCTGCTGCTTTACATTCACACAGTTGCTTTTTCACTTCAAACCACAAGAGCAAACGGGGGTTAAATAACTTGCTCAAAGGCACCTTGACAGCAGTTGCTAACTTATTCACATTCCCTAACCAAATTTTCCCAGACGGTTCAGGAAATCAAACTGGAGGCTTTCTGGACAAAAGCCTGCTTCTCTAACCTCTAGGCCGGTGGTTCTCAAAATGAAGTGCACGGACAGCCGGGGGCCCCAGAGCATTTTCCAGAGGTCCCCGGCGAAATGAGGCATAGTTGAATTTGGGTGTAATTTCATCAACTAGAAAGAGAGCATGAAACAGTCTTTATCTCGCCACGTACGGTGTCATCAATCATATAATTCAATGCTAAATCAACAAAAATTTTCCCATACGAGGGTGCGTGGGAGAAAATCTTAACAACGTGGGGTCCGGGGGCTCTTATGTGTGTCTATAGCATGAAAACATTTGAGAAACCCTGCTCTCGCCTTCCTCCTCCCCAGTGCTCCCAGAAATGTCTTGAAATTCATCTCCACAAATTCACTAACTGTTGCCTTCTGAAAGAGACATCTGCTTAATGGGGATCTACGGCAAGCCTAATGGGGCGACACAAACAGATTTCAATCCCATTTAAGCTATCTGCATCCTTCAGTGTTGAAAACCGTGCTGAATGTCTGCAGGAACAGGCTGTAACTCAACAGTTCTTTTTTTTTTTTTCCCTCCTCCAGCAGCTTATGAAACAGCTGAAAGCAATTCTTCTCTCTGCATGAGGAGAGGAGAGTCCCTGCACTGAGCCCCTGATGTGCAAGAGCCGCTGGTGTGTATGGCTGAAGCACGTGGCACATGCACGTACGCACACGCACGCATACATACAGGCGGGCGCACACTCTGTCTCGTACGCACACACGCTTCAAAATGATCCTTCTGGCTGCAGTGGGAACTTGGCTCTGTTGGGAAGGAGATTCCTGCTGCATTACGTCAGGCTTTAGCTCCCTGCAGACGCTACCTGAGTCCCTCGCCAGTGCAGCTGCAGCAGCAGAGCACAGCCAGGCAGAACACACACAGACACAAAGACCCAGACGCACGTGCATCCACATCTGCACGCACTCTTCTTCAAACATACACACACACACACACACAAAGGCAAACATCCACAATACACGGAGCTGAGGTATGAGAATGCAAGCACACAGATGTACGGACACTGAAGCGCACACACACAAGCAGAACAAATTCAGGCAAAAAAAAAAGCACATCTGTCTATATCTGCACACGTTCTTCCTTCAGCACACACATAAATTCAAATATCCACAATGCAGAGGAGCAGAGGGATAAAAATGCAAACACATAGATGTACATACGCTCAAACACACACACAAGCACAAAACATACAGGCAAAGAAAAATCTAGATGTGTGTGTGTCTATGTACGCACTCTTCCTTCAGCACACACATTCACACATTAATGCAAATAGACACACACCCACACACAAACACACACAGTGGAGGGATAAAAATGCAAGCACACATATTTACATACACTCAAGCATAAACACAGGCAGAAGATATATGGGCAAAAAAAAAAAAAACTTCCATGCACATGCTCCTACATCTGTGCAAACTCTTCCAAAAACACACACACGCAAGTATAAATGCAAATGTAGAAGCACACACAGAGGTGGCATAAAAATGCAAGCAGTACAGCGCACGTGCATCCAGGTATGCACAATTCATCTTACACACACACACATGTAATGGAGGGACAAACATCTATCTATAGCCACAGAAATGCAAACGCTGATACAATCAAGCGGCTCTCACGCTCCACAAGTGTCTGCCTTCGATTTTCTGCGCATCGTCATTCATACGGAAATAATATTGACGACTTCGGCAGCTACAAGTGCTGCCGTCTGTTTAATCTCCCGTCTGAAGAGGGACGTTCGTGAAAGGGATCAACAAACGAAAAAAGATGACATAATGAAATAGAAACAGCGGGCAATTTTCTCCTCCTGTCAGGCTGGGCTGCACGATATGGAAAACACATCAAATTGGGATCAATTGTGAATATGTTGTCGCAGCTTTTTTTTTTTTTTGTACATGATTTCATTTTTTATCAAACCAATATACAATGCACAATAACACACAGCATCCTTTTGTGCGCCGGGAAGCTGCAGCCGTCAATAACACTGATATATTTTCAATTAATTCTGCTGTCCTGCCGGTAAGGTAAGCAGGCAGGCCTAATAGGTTTACCACCTCATCTTCCGCCACATTCAGTCATTCTCTATTGTGAGGCCAATCAATTCTAGTGGGCATTACCAGGCGGCGAATGTGGGCTTCAGATGATTGGAGATTAATTTTTGACCTAATTCCTCCAGTTGGAAAGGCGGCCTGGCTCTTCGCTGCTCTCTACAGGTCCAGATGGCCTGATGGCATGGAGTAAATATGTTTGCTCAAAATCCTGCTGAGGGTTGGAAAATGCTCCCAGAACTTCACATACCCATGGGGTCAAGATATGACCTTGGATGGGCAAGATTATTCATTTTGTGAGTACACAAACACTGTTCGTATCAAATATCGGATGAAAGGGCTGTTAGAGACACTGTAATGATACACTAAAGCTCCAACTGTAGCCTTGGGTAGTACGGTAGTCGTCTAAAAGGAAAACACACAAGACTATCTAATTTGGTCAAAGGTCAGAGATTGCAAGTGGCGTCTGAGCTCAGCCATAACAAAGTGTTGAAGGTAGAGCGAGAGAGAGAGAGAGAGAGAAGGGGAGAGAGCTGTCAGGTCCATTTAGCGTGGACCAGCGTGTGAATGCAGGCCTCCAGTGGACAGCTGTGGCCTGTCAGTGTGCTGGTCCTGACACTGGGAGAGCACAAAGGGGCCAGTTTCTACTTCATTAGCACTTGTGTCCACATCCATCTGTCAGCTGACATATATATCAGACTTAGCAGAGGTGAAGGGAAGAAAGAAAAAAAAAAAAAGAAAAAGAAAAAGATGGAGAAAAAAAAACGAAGTGGAAGAATTGCAGCCTGAGCTTAATATACGACAAACAGTTAAAATCATGAGTATGCTATCAAGATTTGACGGCGAGCTGCTTAAATCTCCTGACCAACACCATTCTTCGTGCTCAGCAGTGGCTAATGCTATTCGGCCTGTCAATCAAGCCATTAAGTTTAATTTGGCCCATTTATCCACGCCTGGGCTGCCGACTGGGGCGCTCTGTCTTAGAATGCAGAATGAGGGGAGGGAGTCGGCGGGGCTGCAGGGAACCTTAATGTTCTTCAGAGACTACACTCAGCCCGCCGCTAATGGCCTACGCCTCACTGATTGATGGCTGCTCGTCAATGATTGGGCCCCCGCGCCGGCGAGAACAGGCTCCTCCTGTCACTCCGAGCAGCACGCCCTCCTGCGATAATGCTATCTGTTTAATCTAAATCCTCTCCAGAGCGTACGACACCAATGCACCGACATAAGCTGTGGCCATGAGCCATGCGTCTGCCGAAGCGGTGGAAGTGCTGGAATTAGCAGGCTGTTAGGAGGGCTGGATGGCACAATTGAATTGTCTCTCGCGGAGCCCGGGCTCCATAAGCTGCTATCGCCGCTTTGCAAGAGGCTGAAAGGGGAAATGAGGCTGGGAGGCTCCAGCCAACAAACCGCACATCGCACGTAAATAAATGACTCATCGGTTTTTGATGGGCGGAAAATAATTGCAAAGACAACTGGAGGAAGGGATGTATGCAGGTAAGAGGGAAAATATGCAGATAGAAATATGGCCCCTTGTGTTTTGGCACTTTCCAACTCAGCAATCTGAATACTCAGGATGTGCCTGATTAATTTGGGCAGCAGGGAGGCGAAGTGATTAATAACATCTTTCAACACAAAAGGCCAGGCTCCATTCTCAAAATGGCAAGCATCTACCCTGCTGATGTGCCCTTGAGCAAGATACTAAATCCCTAGCAGCTCCAGGGGTGCTGTTTTATAGCTGGTCCTGATCTTTGACCTCCCTCAGGACGGAGCATAAGAAAAGACAAATCTCTCCTCTGGGGATTGACGAAGCACCACAACAGTTTTGGCACCTGGCAGACATAAACTGTGCCAAACAATGTGAGGTGTTTATTTCAACTGAGTAATTCCTGAACAAAGTCAACAGCCACTAGGTGTACTGTTATTTGGTCAAATAACATCAACATGCAACTAGTGTCTGAGTCCCCTCTCAATTTTTGCTACTTCACGCCACCTTCTGGCAGCTTTCAGTCACTACTTCACTGGTCATTTTCAACTGCAAAAATTACCACATGCACCACATATAGATGCATTTATGTTATGTTTCCCACTACGGGGACAAAGCTGTAGAGTTAATTTTTAATGTAAATAAAATGTCTATCACTGAGCTCAGTGCCAGGTATAATAGTAAAAATAAAGTCTGGCAAAATGAACTTCAATTAGTGATACAATTCTAGGATGACCCCAGCTGATAATAAATAAATTCCAATAGCATGGGTTCATGTTATATTTTCTTGAACGCACCCAAAGCTGAGATTGATGTTTCATTTACTAGCAGAGACTTATATTAGCTCAGGTTTCCAAGTCTGTCAAATGTAAAATTCCCCGACTTTTCCATGACTTTCAATGACTTGCTCTCTTGTTTCATTTCTTTGACATACTGTACTGTATATTTTTTTTCCTTGACAGAAATATTAACCACACTTCATATTTGGAGATCTTGTAAAAGTTTATAATTCCGTTTTACTGTGTTTCATGAACACGGTGTAAAATAAATATTACGTTTGGTCAGTAACTCATTACTGATTTTTTAAACTGAGGCTATACAAAATTTCATATTACATGACTTTATTAAATTGACTTTCCCTGGCCGTAATCAGACTTTTCAACATTCAATGCACTGCAAAAAAAATCTTAACAAGTCATTAAGTTGATACTCTGAAAAAATCTGCAAGTATAAATATGTTGAAACAAGGAAGAATAAGGCTGATCAGGCCAGTAGTATCAAGAAAAATCTGATACTACTGGCCTGTTGATTAGCATTGGAAACAAGTAGGATTGTCTCATCCCACTGGCAGATTTTTTCCCACTTGGTTAAAAAAAACAACAACATTTTTTCAGAGCAGTGAGGGAGCGACTTCAACTCACCAGCCTCTTCTTTCTGGTCTAAAGGACTCAGCTTCGCCCACCACGGTCTGAACTTCAGCAGCCTTTGTATCTCTTCATCCTCAAACAAATCAGCACTGCAGCAACAAGTGAGCGTGAGTGAGACAGACAGCACAGTGAGATTCAGTGTTCAGGGCTGTCAGAGGACTTGGATGAACTTACAGGTAATGGTCAGGACAGAAGGCGGACGTCTCCGCTTCCAGCCGAGCCCGCCTCCTCTCTGCTGCTGACGTTCCTTCTGGGTTCTTGATGTCAATTACATCACTCAGCTCCTCCTGTCATGTGAGACCATTTTATCCAAACTTTATCCATCATACTGCAACAGTGTGCATGATTTAAAATGTTCAACTACTCTTTCTAATCAAGTTCAGAGAGGATGAAAGTTTTTTTTTGGTGATGAGGAAAAAAAATCTTTATCCTGGGACGTTACCTGCAGTCTGGCGAATACTCCGGACCTCTGGTTGCCAAAGCCATATTTCTGCAGGGATCGCAGCTCTTCTTCAGAAGTCTCCATGTACACCTCCTGTTCAACCTGCCAGTCAAACTCTTCTTCATCCTCCTCTTCATCATCTCCTACACTTCCACTGCACGCCTCTGCAAAACATCTGGCATGAGTTATGTGTTAACTACAAGGCATTGTAATAGTTGCTGCAAAACACCTGGAGTGAGTTAGGGCATGTGATAACTACAGTTTTTATGAGATTCATTTATCTATTTAGTTATTTTATTTATTCATTTATTTATTTTAATACTGTTTTTAAGGATAATTTTACTGTGTTTTCACTATATTTTAATTGATTTGACTGTTGTTTCATTCTGCAAAGTACTATGCACTGCCTTTGTGTATGAAATATGGTATATGAATAAAGCTGCCTTGCCTTCTGAAACAGTTGTGGCTGATTACAGGCTAACCGTGTCCCATTCCATGCTAAGATTCACCATCCATACATTTCAAGCAGTTAACAACCACGTTTAACTTACCCATGTCTTCTACCAAAGGCTTCGCTGACCGGGAGCCTTTCGGGGCGAGGAGACTCGTCAGCATCTGGAGGCCTTCAAAATGCTCTCCAGCCGTCTCCTTCGGGACCCGCAGAGTGAAGAGGCCTAAACCGACACAGGACATGCAGAGAGACATCTTTGTAATGATCACACACATCAGTCATTTTGTTGTTTAACAATATCAGTGAATATAAATCCAACTACTTAATATACAGCGTGCTTCATATTTTTTCTTGTGTGTTCTCCTTCATGAGCTGTAGAGCTGTTTAAGTAAAATAAATTATTAAATGCTTTCTTTAAACTGATGTGTGACTGAGAGAAGAGGATGTCACGCTGATGTGTCACAGAATGTGTCAAGATTTCAGTCGTCAAAGACAGAACACAATACATGCCGACACACCACTTGGTGGTTAACTAATTATAGACGCTCTAATTTACAATTTCAAAAAACGACAACAGAGAAGGTAAGTCAGCACTAGGCCAATTACACATTAAAATCAACAACACCCCGTATCGAGTTGATATATAAACTGGTATTAAAATAGAAGGCAGTGTGGTATGACTGAATTTGAATGATTTAGCCACAGCACAGAGACAATCTCATAGTCTCCTAAAAGACCTCATAAAAATTTCAGTGCATCCGAGTCTTAAAGCTTAGAAGTGCTTTACGATGTGAGCAGGCTAATTGCTTAGGTTGCGGGCCTCTTAACGAGACTGGAGAGCCCAAAAGAGGGATCCTAATGATGGCTAATTATAAGTCTAAACAAGGACACTCATTAGAAAAGCTTTATTAGCAGATGTTAAAGGCTTATTTAGACACAGCGTGTTAACCAGGGCCACGCTGACAGAGGGGCAATGAGGTGTCAAAGTCCATAAGGCAGATGTCTCCATAAAGACAACTTCATTACAACTGATCATTTGAATGGGAATCAGGCAGATCAGGATTACAGCAGCCAGTGTACACACACTGGAGAACATCACACCAATAATCATTATCATGTTTCACTTGATAGTGATATCTTTAAAGAAACCGCTTAATGGGTTTTCCCTTTAAATTAATAGCCTAACCCTGCAGCCATTACTTTTTATATGAGGTAAATGTGAGGGTGGACTGAGGGGAGACAGGCACAAGTGGGAACATACTGTACATATTTATGTTATTGATTTTAAACTAAAAAGCCCAATGTATATACTTAGGATAATATACCATTACAGCCTTGGTAGACCAATTTGTGGGTATTAAAAGACATTTCCAAAAAGGTCATATGTCAGTCTGAATCTGACATATTACAGCAAGCCTGCAGGCTGTAATCATTATGACATTACAGATGGTTTCAGTGGCGCTTTAATGGAATAAAATAACATGGTCAGTGAGGTTCATTTACTCTGTCTAGTTGATTGACTGAAGTATGGAGTAAAGACACCCCAGGGATCAATCACTGACTAATGCTAGACCCACATCTCAGAGTCTTGATAGAGTGCGAATGAAGAGCAGCATCATGCACAGCAAAACCAGCTATTTTATGAGACCAGAACCAGACATTTCTTGATTTGGTCTTTCTAGAGAGCTGGACATCATGTCTGCGCGAAGGAGTTTTCCCACAAAAAGATGCAAATTTGTTTACATTCTAATTTTCAGTCAAATATATGTTAATATGCTGATGACAGCTGCCGGCTACATTCACATGCACAACACACTGAACAACAATGAAAAGTGTAGGCACCTGCACACATGTACTCTGTCTCGCAAAATTTGCGCTTCATTTTAGCCACACAGATATGCTTGTGCATTCTTAAGTGCATGTTTGTAAAACATGCAATACACTACTTGAGACAACCCATTTTCTTCCAGTGTGCTTAATGATGCTGATGTCAAAACTATGGTGTCATTTCTAGGAGAAAACCCGTGAGAATAAGTGAGAACTTGTGCATGAGCAAGAAGACAGCATACATAATTAAATTAGCACAGTGACAGTAAACATAAGGGGCTCTTGTGCAAGAGAGAACTTTGTGTTTGTGAGCAATAATGCAGCTTACAAGCAGAAATACATATATGAGTGCACACAACCTGAGAGAGTGAGCAAAGCTCATTCATGCTATTTCCTTGTGTTGGCAGTTCCCTTACTCATGCACAAGTTCTTACCTATTCGCACAAACTTTGTTTCTGAAATGCCACCATAAAACAATTGTGCTAAAAATTACGCAGCTCAGTTAGTGTGTGTTTCCATAAAATTGTGTAGCTTACCTTTATCAATGTCAAATGTGCCCTTTTCCCTCCCATCCTCCACTATTCTTCCAGGAAGGGTTAATCTGCAATAATAAGAATCATCATCATTATTATACTGTACAAACAGACTGCAACAATATATGTTAAGAACTGTAAAAGGGCAAAAGTGCCTTTATTTTTTCCTGTCAATTCCCATTTTTGTTAAGAACAACAGCAATGTTTGAAATAAATGGGTGTAAAGTCAAATACCTATAATTATAGGAACTGCTAAGAACCCATTTCAGTGAACCACCTGTGTTGGAAGTTAACCAACTGGTAACCCCATGACATACCTGCTTTCTCCAAGCTGGTACACTGGTATTTAGTTACATTAAATGCTGTGTGTTGATAAACTCACCTGAGGAAGTAGGGCTTGGCATAGAACTTGAAATCACTTCCATCGATGTAGAGGTCAAACTCTGATGTTCTGGTGTAAGGCACACGGATGCTGAGGATCAGATACTCTGGATCTTGGCTCAAGTCAAATGCCGGAGTTATCATAATGAACACCAACTTAATACCAATCTGCAGAATCAATGACAGGCAACCGCAAAATCTTATTCTCTAGTTTCCCTGTAATATTACTGCACCTCGTTGAAGAACTGGCACGCTTTCAAAAATCGATCAAAGCAGAACTAACTACAGCATGCCACCTTGTGGTTGGCTTCATTACATGTTGTGTTACGGCAGGGGATCACATGTCTCCACCAGCAGCAGCCCACATGTGCTACACTGACGGCGAGAAAAACTGTAAACAAAGCTTTTAGCCTGTCACATCTGTAACGCTAAATATAGCTAACTAGCAGTTACGAGTTAGATGTGGTGTCCCACACAAGCTTGAAACTTCATTATGTACATACTTTGGGTTAACGTTTGCTTGAAATAACGCTACAACATTCCCTTCACTCTTATTGAGAGAACATTTATGCCACGCTCCTATCAAAAATATGGAAAGCGAATGTGATTTCTCTGATCGGCAAACATTTATACTTCCAACAACACAACTTAAAATCTTCAACAAATTTTCAAGTTCTGCAGGTAACTTCGGCATAAACATGATCCACCAAGAAGGATTTATTTTGATTGAATTTCAGCTTTTATAATTGCTACATGTCGATTCGCTGCCACCCCCGCAATGTTAACATTGTTTGAATTAATAACTTGTAGGGATGTCAGAAGAGCAACCTCTAGATGTGGATTTTAAAACAAAATTGAAAAAACAGTTGCTTGTTCAGTTACGTGTATTCCGAATCGAGGAGAACATCCCAATAAATTATAAAAGGTATTAACTGATGCTCTGTAATATGTGTCCGTTTGTCGATAAGCAATGTCACACTGAATTAGCAGATTTTAAACAAAGTTAGGTCCCTGCATTATTTTGCTACTAGCCTGTAAGCTAAGCTAACACACGTTGAGATCTCGGCGTGTGTCGGCTAACAGTACAGTAGCACTGCTAGCTGGCAGGTTTCGCCTCCTAACAGCTTGTTAACTGTGATACATGCAATGGAAACAAATTCATTACGCCACTTCAGTGTCAGTCACTGAAACGAAACATATAAAATAGTAGTTACCAATACTATATTCTTAGCAGGAGAAGAGTGAGTTGTCGCAACAAGCTTCACTGGTGGCACTTTGATGCAGCATCCATGTTTTACCGTAGTACTTGGTATATGCGAGCCATAAATGTGTTGTATCAGTTTTCATTTTGTTTTCCCCATCAGGCAGGTTCAATTTTTTGATCATACAAATTCCAGCATTAGTCAATATAAAGATCAAATATATCATACAGCATTAAGATTACATATAGCATGACATAAAATTGCAGAACAATTATAGAAAATAAGTACATAGGGAGCATTCAATCACAATACGCAGCCTAATACAAAGTTACGCAGTAGATTGTTGTTGTAGGTAAGAGTTTAGCAGTTAATTGTAAAAACATACAGTGAGACTGGTTCACTGACTAGGGTGAAATTCAGGAAATAGATTTTGAACATTATGGACCACTTATAATTTTCCTCAGGCTTAAGTGACTTAGGCACTGGTTCCCAAACTGAGGTCCAAGGATGATTAGTGGTCCTCCAGGGGGTCCACAGCAAAATATGGACTGTTGCTGCATTCAAAAGAAATCAACAAAGAGAATACATGAGACTTTTGTGGTCTATTGTGATCAACACTGTCTCCCCACCTAAGCTACACTAAAGACAGACAACTTAATGATGATGGGTCCCTGTGATAAAGCCTCTATCAAATGTGGGGTCTGTGGTGTGCAGAGTGGTGTGCATGAAAACGTTTGTGAACCCATGGCTTAGTGTACAAGAACTTTTGCTGATATGAGTTATGGAAGCAGGATTAAATTCCAGAGATAATAATAATAATGCAAAATGTAATAATTAAAATTATATGGCATCTTATATGAGATACTTCCACTTCCACTTCACGGAATGGTTATAAATCATTCTCATGAAATAAAATCCTAAAATATTTTATTTATAATTAGAGGCTATTCAAAAAGAACAAGACAGTACAAAAATCGTGGTAATTCTGTATTATTAATATTTTTATTATTTTCTCTAGAATGACACTGTGTATTATCTATACATAAAGAGCAAAAGCGCAAATCTTTGCAAAATTGTTATAGTTAATACTCATCACTGAGTATTAAAAAAACACAAGAAAAGACGATGAATGATAAAATAGCAGTTTGACTGTGATCAATTATTAAGGGCTATTACTTAAACATAAATTTAAAGTTACTTTTGAGTGTGACAAGTACAGGATAACATTGTACAAGAATATTATATGGATACCAGAGACGATAATTAAAAAAATACAATAGACAAGGCCCCTGTTTTTGCTGCCACTTTTCCACTAACATAGAACCGCAACTGGGTTATTGATATTAGAATATTACATCGCGGTTATATTACCAGCATTACGGTCACGCCCTCCACCCCTCCCCCCGAAGCCACGCCTCCCACTGTGTAATGCTTCATGGATGGTCAGAAGCTGCTTTTTGCTCTCTATCATCATCTGCAGAAAATGCGAGAGAGGAGCGGTAACAAAATGTCAACTCTGGCTGTTCTTCCCAAGTCGCAGACATGAGAGGAGTTCCGTCCGCCTCTTCGGACCAGCACAAGTCGCTCTCACCATGCGGATTCATTGCAAAGTAGTTGCGATCGCCGTGTGTTTCGGAGTTTTCCTACTTTTGTACTTTTTGGGGGGCAACGCTGCGGACGATCCGCTCTTGAAAGAAGTTGAAGGGGAGGCGGAGGAGGATAATAATAAGTCTTCCCCGTCGCCTTCGGGGCTTGGACGCGATGTTGCATCAAAGTTTGCGCGAAAATCCTCCGATCGACTTCGTCTCCGGGCGGAAGAGCCTCTCAGGGGACGAAAAGAAGGGAGAGCGATCAACAGAGGGGCCAGCGTGAATGCAAAGAGGTGAGGGATTTTTTTCTTTCTTTCTTGCACGGTCGTTGTGCAGCCTTGATGAGGTTTTTTTTCTCCACGCTTCGCAGTGCGTTTGCATTATGAGCACGAAAAGTGCATAGCAACTACTTAGTGCTTTGCTCTGAATTGCATCTTTCCTGTCGTTTCTAAGTTAAAGAGTGAGTCTGTCAGCATTTCTTTTTTTAAACCAGACATACTCCCTTCCATCAAGTAACGTTAACCCATATTGTGCGCTAGGACGCTGGCATCACAATAGCCTGAGCTGTCAAGGGTTAACCCAACATGCACACTGCATCTGCTGCTGACTGCATTTTATTCCCATTATCTCACTAATTTATGTCAATTCTTGCTCTGTAAATCACGCTCTTGCAATCATGGGCAGCACAAATCCTGTTATCATGGTTGAAATGTGAAAAGAGAGTATGACTTATTTGATTAGGTGGAATTTTGCTAGTATGCACAGAGGGAGCATCAAGCAATAACACAACATTGTGAGTGCATACCTGACCCCTAAATATCCATAATTTGACCCTCAATGTTTTCAGCATTTATAGGCCTTTTTCTTAAACCTCTTTTAGATTTAAAGGGGAAAGGGTCACCTTGAAATGCATTAATTGCTTTGTAATTAGTCAGGAATACAAATGAACACAGAATGGATTGGGTTACCTATCCAATAACACGCTGCAATGCTGATGAGGTGTTACCGGTTGTATAACAGAAAACTGAAAACATCCCCTTGGCTCATTCACTTGTCAAAGTGTGGAAAACAATTTATGAGGAAGTGACAAGCTTGTCAGGTGTGATTTTTCCTCTGTGGATGGTTAGGGAAAGGCTGCGAAACCAGCTGCACTCCTGGCAAATCACATTCTGTCACCATCTCGTCGCAGGGTTTCAAAGACAATAAGCAGAGTTTGCCACTTGCTATTTCTGTTCGAGGATGGAAGCGTTTTATTATGTCTTCCAGCTTTCTAATTCCAGCCTCATACTTCCTTTCTCTCCCTCCTGGGTTGAATGCGACCGATAACATAATGGCCGAGATATGGCTGAGGAGATACTTGCTCAGCCAGCAGCGGGCAATGTACATTCTCTTCCAAAGCCGGACTGAACGTAGGGGACACAGCTAGGAAGATAAAAGCCATCAGTGCAGTACACCCAGAGAGGACCTTTGTGTCCTCCCAGAAACCACACTCCTGCATGCGTGCTCTGCACTGATAAGGGAGATGGGGTGAAAGGGTCACTGGTGACCGTGGAAAACCGCTAACAGCTTTGGCAAACACACAGGAGTGACTGCACCAAGAGGGAATACACCCTGGACATCTGCCTGCGAAAAACTTTGCTGCTGGTTAAAATGTATTTTCTATTTGCATGAGCTAATCAGATGGTCGTTTGGTTTGAAAGTGAAGAACAGGGGAGTCTGAATCATACTGTTCAATTTTCAGGTAACAGCCACACCAACCTCTGCAAAGCCGGCCACCACTAATTCCCAGTGAATTAGATTTTTGGGGACAACCAGGGCATGTATAACTCAAATTTAAGGCAAAATATTTCATATTTGATTGTAAGTGTCACAATTATGAAACATGCTATGATCATCCCCCTGACCCCCATTCATTTAGCATGGAACAGGTATTATCTTTCACAACAAGGAATAAGCGAAACATCAAAAAATAGGCCCCTGTAGGTTTTTTGTTTTGTTTTCATAATCCTTTTTACATTCCATTCATCTGTAAACCTGAGCAGTGGACCGATTTCCTGTTCTGCGCATTTAATAGACAAACACTCCTGCTTTTCCTAATCATATCATTTCCTCTTGACACATCACACCACTTCCTGTGGCCAAAAATAGAGAGAAGAGCTCCAGCTGTCCACCGAACAAACTTTTTTTTTCCCCTTTCAGCTCGAGCACAGTCGAGACCAGAGGTTTTAGAGAAAACAATTGCAGAAACCAATTTGAGACAAATGTCCTAAACCCGTCGTCCCTCCAGCAGACTCTTCAGCACTACATTCCTTCACCCTGATCTCATCATTTCCTGACTTTGCTATATGTCCCTGCAGTATCTTTTAGAAATAAACCCCTGATCTGTTTGGCCACTCTGAATTAATGCCTGCAACCAGAGGATTAAATCGATGTTGATACACATTGTTGAAACAAATCCCTCGCTCTTATCGTTTCAAATAAAGTTAAGTGGTGTTCCTCGTGGGTAAGAAGTCACTCTCTCGCTGTGGCATTGTGAACAGCTGTAAAAATGTCATTTTGCATGACTGAATACTCGGCTCTGCCAGGAGTGCTTTGTAATCCCCCCCGCCTGCCTGAGCGTCATGACGTGTTGGCCGGAGAGGCTGCGCGTGTCAGCCGCACCAGGGCCAGTTACATCTGCCCCGGTCAGATAGGCGAACTCGCTGCAAACTGATGGAGAGTGAGTCATGAAGGGCGTGGAAGGAGACCTGGCAAGAACCAAGAATGACTAGTGTCGGGTAAAATCCCAAATGTTACGAGAGCAGAGCTCGAAAAGCTGAATCATGGAGAGGGACAGCTCATGCGAGAAATGGTGCAACTTTTTCATGAAGGAAAAAAAGGACACTTTCTTTTGTCTTAAACTTCAGGGGAGATTTCAAAAGTGTTGATTTGAGATTCTGGACTGTTAGTCTCTCAGCATTGGCTCTGGTGGTTGTAAATAGCTTGTGTTGATTTCACCCTTTCAATTAATTTGGATTATGGATGTCATCTGATTAGCCACTAGTTGGATTAATGACCGACTAGATGTCGCCCTCCCTCTTGCAGCTCTGCTTCTTGTACATATTTTAATTAATGGCCTTCCTCTAAGCTAATTTCCCCATCGGGTTCAATAAGAAAACTAAAATCAGTTAGCAAGTTAGCAACAGTTAGCAACAACATGGGTGAAGAAGGGGTTAAATTTACACACAGCCTGATTTGGTTTTGGCCTGTCATCCAGACATGCAGATGATGAGTCTCAACGCCAAGCTCTAATGAAAACAGATAATCTGTTTCTGATAAACGATTGAGTCGATGGGCTTAGGCTGTATCAATAATATCATTTGTTGTCCCACTGTTTTTGGATCAAATCTTTGATGTAATTTTTTGCTGGCTGACATAAGTTGGCAGCTGGTTTCAGCCGGTTGCCAAGTTGCCTTTAATCCAAAGAAAGGCATGAGAAAAGCAAAAATGATTGGGAATTATGAAAGTAATATATATCTAAGATTTCAGGAACACTGGGCAGGCAGCCTGTTTTTTTCTTTTTCTTTTCCTTCGAAGGAGGTCTGTGGATCACATGGTCTGAATCCATTTGTCTGATATCCAGACACCTCTTTTCCAAAGTCAGCGGCCAGTACAGAGTGACTTTTCATCCTGCTGCCACCCTCCAATAGAAGAGGGGCATGATGGCACCATGTTCATGGAAATGGGTTCGATGCCATCGTATGATCTTGTGGAAATTCAGTGGACACAGATAAGAGTCCACCAAACGGCCCAGTGACTTTCTGAATTGTAAAAGGTTTCGTTTGATATGGTTTTCACCCAGGCTATTCATTCTTTCTTAATTTCAATTTAACCGTGCATCTAGAATCTGCTGATTCCTTTTGCCTGCATGATTTGAAAGGAATAGCTGTGGGGCTCTGCAGGCGCAGTAATGTAGCCAGTAATGAATTCAATCCTTTTGTACCTCTTCTGTGCTGTTTGACTGCTTCCAGATGTAGGGAATAAAGCCATAACGCATTACTTCATGTGAACAGAACGTGCTTTATGCAAAGAAGGACTAGATCTATTCGTTTTTGTCATCCAATTTTTTTATTGAGAAATCATTTCAAGGGCACTTATGTTGCAAGCCTAAGTGCAGCGTAATTACACATACATAGGAGGCGCGGGTTGAAATTTCAAAAGGGAAATTAAAGCTGCAAGCAGCTGTGAGCGGGCCCTCGCACCCGTGCGTGTCGGCGGGAGCGGCGGTCGCGGCACAGCTAACCGTCGACTCGAACGTGGACCGCGCTCTGGAAATTTCACATAATGTAATGGGGCTCTTCCAGCATAGAAGGATTGACAGAACATGCCAACAGTGGTCGGCAGGGCTGGCTCTTTGTTAGCCATTTTGGATTTAGAGGAAATTCACTTGCAGTTACACCAACTGACCACTGAATTGACCTGAATGGAGTATGGCAGCGGTCAGCACTCTAGAGGCTGATGTGCAGGCTCTTTGTCAGCCATTTTGGATTTAGAGGAAATTCACTTGCAGTTACACCAACTGACCACTGAATTGACCTCAATGGAGTATGG
>OMLF01004904.1:3711-17104 GCA_900302615.1 Holocentrus rufus | reverse complement strand
TGGTGTCAGCGTCCTGGACAGGAAGTGAGCTGGTGAAAACTCAGCAGATAAAGCAGCAGCTTCCTGTGGCGCCGTGACATTCTGTGATGACCTTCGACCTGATGATGTCAGCACGCCGCTCTGACACCAGGCAGTTTGACCAACCGCATTTTTACTTCATGAACTGACAGTGTGTTCTGTTCATCCTACATTGATTATTAATCACTGAATTCATCTTTAAATTAATCATTAAATTAATCATTAAATTGATCACTGAACGAGCAGCGGCTGATCTGATGTCAGCAGGTCTCATGATCCGTCAGTTCATCGATCACAGGCGGCAGATTGATTATTGAACGTGGATCTAGTTTTCTGGGATAGCCGCACGCTCCTGTTTGAATCAGAGGGAAGGCGAGTGGAGAGCGGAAACCAGGACCAGCAGGCGTGTGATTGGCTGAACGGCGCCGTGATGTAAACACACAGCAGCTCGTTTCACCGCCGCAAACTCCGTACGTAAACACGCCGGGCAGGTGAATGAATACGTCACGCAGCGCCGGAGTGTACTGATATGGCGGCTGTAAGAGAGAAAGTAGTTCTGGCAGTTTGGAGGTCAGAGGGCTGAGAGGAGCTCGGATCACGCTGCGTCACCCAACAGGAAGTAGGTCCACCAACATGAGGCTGTTGTAACACAACGTGTGAGTCTGTTTCTTCAACATGACTCATCTATTTTCATCAGTTTCCACACACACACACACACACACACACACACACACACACACACACACACACACACACATTAATGTTGTGCTGTCTCTGGTTTGGTTGACAGACTCACCATCAGGCTGCTGTTCAGAACATCAAAGTCACTGTAGCGCCGAATCACCTGCAACACACACGCACCACAGTTAGAAACACACACACACACACACACACAATAATCTGATTGGTGGATTAACTGCCAAACTGATTCTGGTTCATCACATTATCTGCTGTGTGGATTCTGATTGGTCGAACAGATTCTGACTGGGCGGTGTCTCTCCCAGACAGGCTCTGATTGGTCAGTTTATATCTGCCCAACAGATCGATGGGTCGATTCTCCACCAAGCAGATTTTTATTGGCCGACTCCCTGACACAGATTCTGATTGGTGGGTTTACCTGCCAGCTGTTCTCCGAGGCCACGCCCCTCTGGACTCGGACGATGTATTCCTACGAGAGACAGAAACAGCGTCATCACTTCCTGTGCTCATCACGTCACCCAGATTCATCACAGCAGAGAAAACATGAAGCTGCAGGTCAGTCAGAGCCGAGTTTGATTTGAGTTTGATTTGAGTTTTTCAGGATTAAAATCTGAACTGAAAACAGAAACATGAAACTGTTGGAGAACGTTGTTTTGTTTGTGTCTGACAGCCTGATGATAAAATGTTTCACTGGTTTCTGCAGGTTTCCTCCTTTTGATGATTTTAAATAAACACTGAGAGGAAAACTGACCGACGTAGAAAAGTCATAAACTGTGTAAAATAATCCCATCAGCTCTCTCACTTCTAATCCCAGCTCAGGGCAGTAATCCTCCACTGGAAACTTTCTGCTCAGAAAACAGACACAGGTCAAAGTTTTCAACATCGGAAGTTTGTATGGATCAGACAGGCTGTGTGTGTGTGTGTGTGTGTGTGTGTGTGTGTGTGGATCCATTCAGTAACATTGTCAGTAAAACTGAATCGTGTGACAGTAAACTGTCTTTACTCCAAAACATGAAGAGTCGGAGCTGGACCTGAAATCCAGCTTGAGACAGACCAGGTTCAGAAACGTTCCAGATTATCTGCGCCGTGTTAATCTGATGAGTTAAGACTGAGCTTCAGAAATTACATAAGAATAAATTTTATAAAGGACTTAAGAAGGTCAAATTCCTCTGTTTTACCACTGTGTTAAGAATTATTATATAGCATCAATATAAAGATAAACATGTTGGTCAGGATTAATGCTGATAAACTCAAACTGTCAGACTACAAATCCACACAGCTTCTGGATTATTTAAATAAATTAGAATATAAACAGATTTGATACATCAGTTGCTGTAAATTTGGCTAAACTCTGTCAGTCTAACAGCAAAATTTGCTAATTTGATCTTATTTTCAACAGACATGAGACATGAAGCGACGGAGCTTTACAGTGAGAGTTAACCTGTCGACATCAGAGGCTCAGATTTCCACTGCAGGAATCCTTCAACAGGGGAAGGATTATCTTAAAGTTAAGAAAAAAATCAGGCACGAATCTGTTTATTCAGAATTATTTTCTTAAGAAGAAAGTTAAGAGAATGTGTAAGAACTGTTTGAGAATATCATCTTCTCTTAGTTTTCCTTTTTTTTTTCTTATTAACCCTGAAGTCAGGAGGTTTGGTGGCTCCAGAAGTCCTGCAGCACTCTGTGAGTCCTGCTCCTGACAAACTGCTGAGTCTCAGGAAACAAACAGCCTGAGGTCCAAAGGTCAGCATGTAAACCTCCGCCAGCTAATCTGCTGCACTGCACAACAACAGCCCGCCTGTCCTGCTCCCACACACTAATATAATAGAAGAGAATAGAATTACATTATTAAGTTTATTGCATTACAGTGCTGACAGGCCACCGACTGGGAACAACGACTGCAGCCACTTTCAAAGTGCTGGATCGCATCATGGTCCTCAACAGACCCAATTTTCTTTATTTTAGTCCACTAACTTCACTGAACACACACACACACACACACACACACACACCAATTATAAGAACCGCTCTTCAAAGCCTTTTTCAGTTCAGATATTTTCATATGTTCAAACATCCAGGTGATAAACGTTCTGGCTGACGTCTGTGCCCGGCTTTAAAAGTCATGGATGTCTGAATTTATATTTTTATCATATCTATAAATCAGAATAAATGCAGTGCTGTTTGGGGCATGATATTGACATCGGAGCTTCATAGCAGCATGTGAACGCACCACAAGATTTTAGTGACTTTCAAATTCAGCGCAGCCACTGGGCTGGACGAGTAACTGACAAAACTAGTTTTACTGTGGATTAACTCTTTTGAACAAGTGTCAAATCTCTGAAGCTGATTTTCATACTGAACTGAAATGAACATAAACAGGTGGAAAAACACATTGAGACATTGGAACAGTTTGCTGTGACTTGGAAAATGGTCGCGGGTAAGTGTGAAATGTAGGAAATGGACTAAAGCGTGATTTAAAAACTAAAAAAAGTTCACCTCTAATTCAACTCAAATCAAATAGATCCTGTAATAGTGGATAAATACCAGATTATCTTTATTATTATAAATGCTTAAATCAAAGTCATGTGTAATATATATATTGTGCAGCAAAAATGAACAAGAAAACAGGCCATCCTCCAACAATGCTGCGCCCCCTCTCTTTGGAGAAGCTGCAAAAAATTGAAGTGGGCGTGGCCTCGGGGAAGTGGGCGTGGTCTGATAAATGTGAGATGTTTCCATGTTGTTCCTTAGGCCAGGACAAACCTTGTCTCCAAATTTTGTTGTGTTACTTTAACGTGTTTTTAAGTTATGTGACTTTTTGTATTAGTCACGCCCACTGCCACGCCCCTTTTTGGCCAACGGGTGTGAAAAGTTCAACACTTCTTCCTTGGCCTGTGACGGACTGTCAAACCAAATCCGGTGGAAATCTGATGTCTGTTTGGAAGTTATAACACTGTGTGACAAACTGATGTACGGATGCACACTGACTGTGGAAGCTAATTGTTTTTTGTTTTGTTTTTTCATTCTGTAATGACAACATGATGTTTACATTGTAGGAAGCCAATGGCACTGCTAGAATGTTCTTTGGCTCAGAAAGCAACATAACTCTGCTGTCACTGAATTTCAGGTCTGATCAGTCTGGTCTGCTGCTTTTGGTTTTGTTTCTGTGTTTCACTGCGTTGCATTTTGTGTCATGTTGTGTTGTGGTGGATTGCAGATTGTCTTTTTAAAGTTTTGTGAGGCTGGTGAAGAGCTGCAGAAATAAATCTGACTTGACTCAAATATAATTAATGTATTTTATCCTTTCAGTGTTCTGTTCTCACTCCATATATATGAGTCTAAGGTGGGAAAATGCTCAATTTGTTGGAAGAATATTGATCAAAATGAGTTATCCTTCAGTCTGCACATTGGAAAGCTGTGAAATTCTTCTATTGGTGTTATCTTCCAGGGTTTGTGCTTATCTACTTTTCATTTTCTTTACAGCAGCAATAACATTCCACTGGCTTCTGTTTAACATGCTAAGCTAACTAGCTAGCTCAGCTGATCCCAGACTGTCAACAACAAACCTAAGCCGATGAGTCCATTATCGGACAACGACCGGCGGCAAATTTACAAACGTATATGCCAATTTTTCAAAATAATATACAAGCAAGCAAAGTGGATCCGGATACCTGCCCTGAGCTGTCCTGTACGGAGAGATACGCTTCGTCAGACTCCATTCAAACATCTGCGTCAATTTATGTTTACTGTTTCCGTGAATATCAGCTGATTCATACGACGTAAAACACGACTTATGACATTTAACACGTCGCCACAGCCCCTCTTCAGTTCGACGTATATAAAATATACAATACAGCGGTTATTTCACCGACATGTCAACAATATAAACTGGTAATTCCAACTACCTTCCGCCGTTAATCAACACTGCGTTGTATAGTAGGCAGCAGTCAATAATAAAAACTAAAACTTTATTACGACAAGAGCTAACTGGAAGGTCGGATCTATGCCGAATGTGCCAGGAGACCAGTGTCTTTCCGAAGAAGCCCCAGATTCATGTTAAATTTTGTTTTCTAACTGGCAGCGGAACAGCGTAAAGTTGACAGGATTTTGAATGGAATTTGATGCGTCAGGAGATGACTGGTGATGACGGGGAGCCGCGGGACCGGGGACTTGCTGTCGTGGCTACTAAAGGGTGGTGAAACTGTCCATTTCAAATCGGTAGATTACTGAAGAAGATGCGAGGAGCTTCCAATGAGAAGTGGCTTCACCGATAACAACATCACCACCTGGCCATTTCTGTGTCCGATAATGGAATTATGCCGTTGAGTCCATGCGCGATGACAGGAATCATCCTTAGCAGTAATTAAACGTACAGACAGCTTACTGAAACAAACGACAGTTAGGCGTTTTGACAGAATTATTGGTTTGGTTTGTAATCGGTTTTTGTTTGCCGTTTGGGTGAAAACTGATGGAAAGTAGACGAGAAGGCTGAAGTCTCACCCGCGCTAATAGGCACCTGTGTCCGATAATGGATCTCGGGGTGTCACATTCGATCGAGATACCCCACTTTAAGAAAAGAGAAATGACAGACGAGGTGTCTGTCGGCGGCAGGGACACTCACCGTGTGGGACTGCAGGTTCTGGCTGGCTTCGATCACCGCCGTCAGCGGGACGGTGTCATCCAGCAGCAGCCTGCCGGGGGACGGCTTGTCCAGGAACGACATCCCGGACTCCTGCTGTAAAACTGATCCTGTATCACTGAGGAACAAAACACGGCGGTCGATATCCAGGCGGGAGTCCGCTGAAGGGAGAGCAGGAGAGGAGAGAGACAGCTAGCTGTTAGCTTAGCCTCCCGTTTGGAGATTTCACTGTAACCAGGAAGAGAACCTCTGTTCTGCCGTCATCGGGTTTCTTCTTCAGGGGGATTATTGGTGGTTGGTAAACAAGTAGACGTGCTTTGCCGCCGCCAACTGGCCTGGAGGGAGAACTAGCGACGGGCTGATCAATACTACCGATCCTGAGGTTTTACAGTATCGATACCAGCACCGAAAATATCAATACCACAAAAACTTCTATTCCTTTCGGGATTAAATACATCTCTACGCCATTATTCGCAGATGATTTGAAATATAACAATGTAATCTACATGTATTACTGTTATTTTTACAGGGTTCAGGTTTGGCGACATCTCTACCAGCCTGTTGCTGGGGTGTGATTAGGTGTGGTTGTAGAAGCTGAGGTAACACCTGCAGCGGTAGATCACTGTTTACAGTCTCTGTGCTTTACAGGCACACAAGTTTACAAAACAGTAGCAGTGGAGTAAGAGTGAAGTAGTGTAAGCAGGAAGTAGAATTCAAATCTTATTGTAAAAATAGAAGATGATGAACATTTGCACTTTCTTTCATTACAAATAGTTTTATACACTCACAGCTCAGTCACTCTACCAGCATGCAGAGATGTATTTGTAATGAAGGACTTTTGTGTATGCTGCTGTTTCCAAGAGCTCACATTACAGATCAGATTCCTGTTCAGTTCAGAAGGAACTTGTCAGTTCAGATCCAGACAGCACAGTGGCATGTTGTTGTTGTTGTTGTTGTTCTGCTCTGGACCTAATTCTGTCTATTAAATCATTTTCAAACAGGTGTGAAAACAGCAACTTTGTCATTCAATCATGAGGGAGGTTCATCTGAAGACAAACAAGAAAACAATGACCAAAACTCATGCTTGCTATTTCCCAAATGTTGTTTTATTTTTTTGTAGTAATATAAATATGATGAAGCGCGACACACAGCTCAGTGACATTAAAACTATTGTTTTGTCTCACTGATGTCTCAGCTGAAGTCACATCTGGGGCTCACTGCATCTTTCAGCTGCTGCCTCCATGTGAAGAACAATCACTGTAACGCTGTACACCACTCTTGAGTCTTCAATGTTTTTTCACTGTATTTTTATCAATCTTATTCTTTGCTAGTACATTTGTGATGGGAAAATCTCTCATTTCACCTTCTGATCTCGTCTCATTTCTGGAGCATTTTGCCCGACGGCCAAAACTGTCATGAACCACTCCTACTGTCTCTGACAGCTGAAATCTCAAAATTACAAACTGAGCCAAACTAAATTTGGTAGTGAATCAATATATGTTTCTGGATATTTATAAAGCACTTCATCACAGCCTCTCTCAGGTGACTTTACATACAACAAATAGAACTGAATGATGAAACACAAACAAGGAAATAAAAACAAAGCACAAGATACAAAACACAAAATTCTCTAGCCTTCCCCTCCTACATAGCCTTGGCTACCCAGCACCAACCTTAGACAACCCAACTGTAGACCCTTAGTCCATACAAAGAAAAATAAATAAAAAATAAATGAGGATGAAACCTTGATTAATGAAACCTTCTGAGTGGTTATTGAGCGTAATGCATATGTAAATTTTGGTATCATCAGCATAGCACCAAAATTTGACATCATTTCTATATATACTTTCATCAAGAAATAGCATGTAAAAATAGGAACAGCAACGGGCCTAGCAGTGAGCTTTGAGGTACACCAAAGTTAACTTCAGAGCTTAGCAGATGATGATGAGTGAGACACAAAGCATTTTATCAGGTAAGTAAAACAACTATGAAAGCCCACGCACACAAATACCAGAGAGACTCACTAGGCGATTAAGAGGTATATCGCTTTGTACAGTGTAACAGATTATTTGTTAGCATTAGCATGTGTTAGCACAAATATGTTCACAATAATGTATTTGAAAATCTTCCAGGAAATATCATTTCAAAACAGAGAGGGTTCAGGCCAAGCTTTTGTTCAGAGTGATCCAGGGGTCAGGGATCATATTCGGTCTTAAGTTTGCAGGTAAGTGTTTGTCACCATGGAGACGGCCTGAGAAGAAAAACAGATTTTTGGTCACCAGGAACTCTGCCCATATGACATGGTCATATCTCAGTTTGCCTACCAAATTAACTTGACAAACAATACTATTTTGTTGTGAGACAGGACATCTGAAGAGGGTGTCAATGTTATCTAATTAGTGGCTTTGTTGGAGCCAAGCTATCTTAGCATCATGCTTGAAAAGCGAAAATTAAAATATGGAACTTTGTGTTTTGTATGGATGCTTTCTTGACTGAAGGGGATGTTGATTGGGATCAGTCAGTAGTCTTCCAGCTTTGAAATGAAATGCTTGACTATGACACCAACAAACCTGAAGATATAATTCCTAGCTATAGCTGGTTGTCTATTAGCTATTAGCATGTTATTTAGCTCCCACAACCTGCATTAAAAAAATCTTGCAAATCATTGTGTGGACTAATACATCATCTAGTCCTGTCTCAGGCTGACTGAAGCCAAACTGCATCTCTGCTTAGTTTTATTCTCTCCCACAACAGTAAAACTGAACGTGGCAATGGCACAAATTAAACAGTCCTCCATGTCGGATTTTCCCTGAGGTCATCGCAGCTAAAGCAGCATTTCGATTGGTCAGCTGGCTGAACTACAAGATCAAACAAGAGAGTACACATAAGTTTTACATCTCTACATTGGCTACCAATCCTCTGACCCGACGTGAGCCTGAGTGCAACCAGAAATCATCCAGTACTGAGTTCCAGACCGGGTCTTATGAAGGACCAGCCGGAGGAGATCAGGCTCACGAGCCCGTTTTTTTAAAAGAGCATTTTTAGACTAAGTCTTAATGCATTGTGTTTTTCAGCATTCTACTTCAGTTCTGTTTCTGCTCTTCATTCCTTTGCTTTGCTTTCATTTTTTTTTATATTTGGTTATGTAATTTTATTGGTTGTATATCTTTTGCTCTGGTCTTTCTGTAAAGCCCCTTGGTTGCCGGTTTTTGGAAAGTGCTATATAAATAACAGTTTGTTATCATTTTTCATTGGTATTGTTCTCAGGTCATAGTTCACATATTGTTCATAGGTCGTAGCTGTGAATCTTCCCTTTAAACTTTTGCCTCTGTATGGTTTTCAGTAGAAGTGAAGGAAAGGAAAACCACAGCAAATTCTGAGGCACTGTAGTGTATAGTGTGACCAGGTCTTTGTCTAATGGGTCACCAAGACGTCTGAGATCTGACTGGTCACCAAGAACTCCGCCCTTACCTAATTGGTCACCAGGCCCCCTGTCCTTGTCTAATTGGTCCAGGCCATGGTGATGAGGGCTGGGTTTTGGTCTTCAAATTTAGACCTGGGTGAGCGTCTGCGGCGCCTGGCAGCAGGTCCATTGCAGCGCTGGCAGAGAGGAAGGTCAGACACAGAGAGTTTAGGGTGAGGTGGAGCTTGCTTGTATGTGTGAGTATGAGTTCACCAGGCTTACTGTGGCGCAGGCTTTGCCCTGCTTGGTGCACAGTCTCAGTTTGCAGTGCAGGTAGACGTCGCCGGTTTTCCCAGAGAACTGGAACATGTTGAAGGAGAAGTAGTTGGACCTTCCCTGTCCGTTCTTCTCCACCTTCACCGTCGGGTCCGCAGGGTTCGCACAGCTGCTCACAAACAGGGGTGATGTTACCAGTTACACCAGTACAATAGCTTACTGGGTAAAAGGACCGGCCAGAAAAAACAACGTCACGTTTGATGCCCACAACTCATTTTGTCTTTGAAAAAGACTCTGGCTCACAGGTCTAAGACATGTAGCATGTAAGTGAGATGTTTGGGTGCAATTACATGCTGGGTAGGGCTGAACAATATGGTAAAAAAAAAATCATGCAATTATTCTGACATTTTGAGATTGCGATATGACTCATGATTTTAGAGGAAATTATCATTTTTACATCATAATTTTCAGTTTCACAAAAAATCAACAACAAAACAAACAAACAAACAAAAAAACAATGACATGATTGTTGGTGAGTCTGCTCCAAACAAACATGTTTTCTTACATTGGAGAAGTTGATGTGCAGGCCAGAGCATCTGTGTAGCATCACAATACGACATTTATAAAGCTGCTTTGTCATATTTTACTTTTATCAAAACACTGCAGCTTTAGTGATTTGGATATAGCACTTGGACATATTGTGCATTATTTCAATCATATTATTTCATTCAATTGTGTGTTCCTCACCCTTTAATGATGAGGTCGTATCTCAGACTCCCATTGGACGATGGCTGGTCGGTCGCCCAGCAGGATTCAGTCACCACGGCAACCCTGTTGTCCTCCAGCCCCTCTGTCTTTAGCTCCACCCAAATCCTCTGGTCCAGCGGGATCTCGGTGCTGGAGGTGATGGCGTTCTTCCGCTCGGGATCGGTGTAGATGTTCATGATCAGAGAGTAACTCAGTGGTCCAGAAACCATCTGCTGTTTCACCGGGCTGCAGAACACACACACACACACACACACACACTTCAGACATCTGACTTTGGCTTCAATCAACACGAAAACAACCGCATTAAGAGTGTGAACGCACATAGCTTATATTTTTCCAAATGACACTTTCCATCAGGATGTGTGGAATCTCTGGACAGTGCGTTTCAGAGGATGAAAACGGCTGATTTTTTTTATCCAGAGAAAGCGCTCTGATGTCAACCGCTTTTATTTTTTAAATCAACCAGCCAATCACTATGAAGAATGTCAGGAACGAGAAGACACGACAGCGTCACGGTAAACAAACAAGATGGAGACGGAGCAGAAAAGTTTTTTTTAGTACGTTACCTGATAACGTTACTTCAGCCTTCAGTGTCAACTCTAAATCAAGGACACAATGTTTCCCCTGTGACGCTCCGGCACAAAAAAACCCAAAACAAACAAACAAAAAGAAACACTCTCGGCAGTGTTTACAAAGAAAGACAGAAAGAAAGAAAAAAATCACTACGTTCGCGCCCTAATGGGACAGACACGGTCTGTCAGAGTGGGCTGAAGGGGAAGGTCAGAGTTCAGAGTTTGAAACAGTTTTCAAACTGTCAACATATGGTTCTACACTGAGAACCACAAGCGCACACACACACAAACACACACACACACACACACACACACACACACACACACACACACACACACACACACACACACACACACCTTTGTTGGGGTTTGATGGTCTTGCTGTTCATTTCTGGCAGAGTATAGAAGCAGGAGAAGCCAATCTCCACTTTGCTTTGGCGAGTGATCATGTCAGATGCGGCTTTTCCCCGCATCAGGACGGCGTTCCTGTACAGCAGGTGGGTGTCATTTACCTGCGCGGCGAGGGGAATTCAGATATTATTACACAACAATTTTTCAGGTGCAGAAAACTGAAATCGGTTGCTTTTAATTTACATTTCAGACTCATGCTGAGGTCAATGAATGGTCACGTAAGAGTGCAGGAGCAGCTAAGACATGAGGGATTTTTTTAAGTATGCTGAGTTAAAGTAATAAATAGCTTTTTTTTTTTTGGTACATGGTTATTTGTCCAAATTAGCTGTTCAGTAATGAGAGCACAGACAGCACAATCATCCATGTGTCCCTGCTACATCTTTGCTTCATGCTAATATGTTAGCCTAGCATGGGTCACAACAGTGATGACTCCTGTAGACTTCAAGTCTTTATGCTAAGCTAACATGAAATCAGAATCAGAATGCTAACTATAGGAACTGAACCAGTGGACGTACAGAGGTGAAAATGGTATCGAACATCTTGTCTCAGTCTGGGTAAGTTGGAAAAGTTTTTTTTGCTCAAAATGTTGGAATATTCCTTTAACAACCAATGTGACGACCTCCCAGAAACCTGATGCATTGTTTGAAGTAGAGGAGACACCCACCGTGACCACCGTGCCACAGCTGCTGTTCCTCATGTGGTAGCTGAACGTCACCATGTGGGTGACGTTGTCCATCGTGCCTCTGCAGGTCTGGTCGTTGAGGTGTAAGGCGGAGGGGTCGATATGTTGTTCCTCCAGGAAGCAGCCAGGCAGGGACAGCGAGGCCTGGTGCTGCTCACAGACTGTCTGCTCGCCTGGACGCCGCCAGGACCGACAAGAGGGGAACAAAGTGTTGACCACAATAAATTGAAAACATTTAGATTTTTCTGCTGAAGACTGCAACTGAGATATGTGCAGACCTCAGATTCTACAGTATTACGAATATCCAAAAAGCTTTATAAGGCAAATAAAAAACTAATCTTGGGGATCAGTTCTCTGTGGTCCATAAATCCAGCTCGAGGAACTGGCCTCTAAATGTGCTGCCTGCAGTGTTTTCTTCAGGTTCTTGTTGAGCTGCCATGTCTGAAGTACCTGTGGCTGCACTTTGGAAGATTGTTTTCCGTTCCACATCTCTCCAATTTATTTGTTTTGTTTTGCTGTTACGCCCGCATTCGGCACAAATGTGGTTTGTCTGAAACCAGCTCTGAACTTACCAAAACTGCTTCCTGACTTGAACGTGGAGCTGAAAAGGGCGCGGCAGAGGCAGGTGTTCCCAGATCCAGGGCTGCCCGTCGCCTCGCCACAGAACTCATGGGAGGCGCAGAACTTGTCCTGGCAGAAGGCCGTCGGAGACGCAGCTACAGACATGAAGGGAGGCAGGAGAAGTTAAATCAGGCTGGAGATGACACATCCTCACATCTGGCTTGATGATAACTTGTCTTCTAAAACCTATGAGGACAATTTAATTAAAAAGCTGAGGGTGACACATGGTGATCTTTATAGAAACCAGCTCTGTTTCCTGATGCCCTGCTGTTTCTGTCCCGACTTGACTATGGTGATGTGATTTATAACCAAACTGTCCCGTCTGTCTGAGTTTCATCTTTTCTGATCTTCAGAAACGTCCCTCAGTCTTACAGCACTGGGCCTTTTCCCTCCAGCCGGTCAGCGGGTCGTTGCTGTGGCTCCTGCAGGTCCGGGCGTAGGCCTCCATCAGCTGGCAGAAGACCTGGTCCACAGCAGGGTATCTGCACATGGTGTCTGCACAGGCGGAGATGAAGGGCTCCGGGCTGATGTGCCTGTTACAGGCAGTGAAGGGCTCCTGCCTCAGCAGGTTGCACCTGACAGGGAGACAGGACAGGGATGATGAACTCCTGCAGCTGATTCAAGTGATGCCATAAAAACCAATCAGAGAATGGATTTGAAAAATGTACAACTTCTCTACAAATCAGTCAAATATCTCTGACATGTTTGTGTCATCTGAAGCTTCAGGACTCTGAGGTCACGGTGGATCTGGTCTGCTGTCAGAACAAAACCAGGTGAGGAAGAGTTTTGTTGTCATGCAGCACAGACCGGAACAAAACCTCCCAACACTCTGAATGTTTTTGAATCTAAACTTCAGACTGTCATGTTGTCATGTTCTGCTCTGCTGGGTAATCAAACGTTTGTGTCTGCAGAGCAGTTTGAATCGACTCTGTACTTTGCACTTTTTACATTTTAAATCTGTATTTTAATTATCCTGCTCAGCACTCTGAATTGTTGCTGTACTTTTGCACTTCCTAAATGTGCCGTGTAAATAAAGCTGCCTCGCCTTCAGAAACATACTGTGATGTGTTTTATAGTTTTTATCGCTTCCAGAACTTCCTGCTTCTCTGAATGGATCCTTCATCTAATTCAACCGACCACTGGTGATGGGAGGAGTTAGATTGATAATTACAACACACACACACACACACACACACACACACACAGTAAGTTGTATCAAAAGACAAAGTGACATCAGACTTGTAAAACAGCAGTGAACCTCAGAGATTCAAAAGTGACTCTAACTGAAATACTAAAATGAGTGG
>OMLF01004897.1:1484-36388 GCA_900302615.1 Holocentrus rufus | reverse complement strand
AACTTTGACGGCTGCATATTTTTCAAGGTTGGTACCAGAACTTTTTTTTTTGATTGAAGCTGCCGGAAGCCACTATATGCGGTGGTATTTCAGTTTCTGAAATTTTGACAGTTCTAAAACTCAATTCTAAAGTTTTGGGGATTGCTGCCAGAATTTTGTTCTTGTCAGGGTGGAAAAGCCTCTGAAACAGCATTTAGACCACTGAGACACCAGACCTCTCCACTGAAACCCAGAATAATGAAATCTTTTTAGGGTTCATAGCTCCTTAAGGCAGCGTGAATCCACATAACCGGGGCTTCATTGAAGTGTAACTGTAAAATCATATGCTCAATCAAACTGTTAACCAATGATATCCTCATACACTCCCCAAACAGAAATACGACGACTGCCCTTCATCGAAAACTATCAAAAATCTGAAAGAAGGGGCACGCTACTGTGTGGAGGTGCAGTATATCCTCTACCATAAACCCCTTGGACCCCGGAGCTGTGCCCTGTGTGAGGTCATCCCTCAATCAAGTAAGACTGCGTTTGGATCTGTGTGATGCTGGTGTTGATCCTCTTTGTTCAGTCAAATAAAAAATGTTTTTGAGACATGTAAGCCTGAAAGTCATCGACATTGTTTACCGCGCTGAAAATGCCTCGGAAGTCACAGTGATATTTTTTCATTTGAACAGGACACCGGTCATGAGTTGTTGTTTGTCTGTGCGTTCCCTAGGTGCCGAGATAACAAAAGCCAAGATAATAGCATCTGTTGGGACAGTTGCCTTCTTGTTTATCGTGCTAACAGCCATTTCATACTTCATCATCTTCCACCGCGAGACGATCAAACGGTGGATGCAGCCTCCATACTCAACACCAGAGGTAGGAACACATGCTGCAGGCCTTGGTGTTTAATTCTGATCTTTTTGTATGACTATTCTTGGATGTAACCCATATCTGACTGACACCAATATGAACGGGCAGTGATGTTGAAAACGTGTCACATCTGTTTTTTTTTGTGACACATTTTGCTGACAGTACGTCTGAACTGAAGCATCTCCCCAAACACCAGACTAGTCTGAATTTTGGCATTGTGGCACTGAAATTCTGACAGTAACTTGAGTTGAATCTTGTAGGATTTTACTGATTGTTGTGGAAATATGAGGTTCAAATGCAAGTCCTATGTAGGTCACACACCCTGGGATGTGGTTTTGTAGCTCATATCCATGTGGTGCGGATCTGAATTGAAAAGCTCCAGCTTCCATGCAGCTGTTGGTGTTCACACTGATTGGAAAACATCAGATTTGAGCCACATGTGAGGAGGGGAAACAGGGGAGCTGCAGTGTGAATACAACCAAAGAAACCACTGTGTGCCTATGTACATTATAACACCATACGATTACAATATGGCAGTGTCAGTTAAACTGAAAAAATGTGTTCATTGTTAAAGGAATATGACACTCTAAATTTTAGCATCTCTCCACCTACTGCGCAGCTTTGAAAAATCCAGAGGCGGGCCTGAAAAATGCCAGGGGTAGGAGGGAAGATTTTTGATGTGACACATCAGAATGTCCACACCACCAATACATTATGATTTAAATGAAGTCACTTCAGTCTCTAGTTGGTGTCACAAAGCACAAAAACAAATATTACACAGTGCAAGGTCTAAACTAGTTTATTTAAAGGTGCACTGTGTAAAAATGCATTGAAGCGAGGACCACTGAGACTCAAAAAAAAAGGAAGCATGAAATTTGAACATTGAGTCTGCATGGTTCTCATTGTGGGATTGATCGAACCAATCTACCAAGGCTTTTTATTCCATATTTTTTGCCAGTTGAGTCCAAACGGTCCTTATTGCCGTCAGCCCTCAGTTTCGCAAAATGGTAACAAAAGAATAATCATCTGTTGTTGTCTTGTGACAGGTAATTAAACGCTAAAGTGAAAGCAGAAGTTAGAAAGTCTGGTTTTGAGTTGACATTTAAAGGAAGCCACTGAACACGTCTGTCTGATGACTGCTGGTAGAGCTCAGTAGTTTAAAAGAACGTATGGCTCTGATACTGATAGGACAGTAAGTCAGCACACGAAGATCTGAGAGTTTGTGTCAGAGCGTATTGTATTCTGCAGTGTTTGTTGGGCCTAAGCTGCTCCGGGCTTTAGATTAAAGGCAAGAGACTCTTGTTTCAGTGGCAAAAGGAAATCAAATAGAATATGTGCTCTTAATACAGAATGAAAAATATTGAGTGACTTATCAAATAAGTAAAAAAAATAAACTGATAAAAGAAGAAGTGGACAACGCTGATAGCTTGCTGTAGGATGATGATACTGTGTTTGAGGAGTTTGTTCAGTGTCTGCAATCAGAGGCTCAACACTGCAAAAAAAAAAAAAAAGACGTAGCTAACATGGTACTTTTGTAAGGCACCACAGCCTCCACCAACCAGTGTATTGATGGTAAGACGACTGGTTTTGTTGACAGTTATAAGGACCTTGGTACCATTATTGATAATAAGCTAAACTCTGATGTGAGCACAGACACAGCCTGCAAAATGTGCAGAGTGTGTATTTTTTTTTAAGGAAGCCAAAAGCTTTCAACGGCAAGTAGAAGTTAATGAGTGACTTATCAAATCTGTTTGAACCTTTACCACGATTGCTTGGTTCGGCAGATAAAATATTCAGAACAATAACCAGCTCAACATTGTGAAGGTGGTAAGCAAGGTAGTTGGTGTCGTCCAAACTCCACTTCATGATATATTCATTGGTCAGGTCTCCTTGAAAGTGAGGTCGGTACTGTGCTGTCCAGAACACACACTCAGGCTCAGATTTTGGCTTCTAAAGGCCTTGGAAAGAGGTGGAGTAGCTCCTTTATATTGAACTCCAATACTCACTCTTACCTTCAGCTGAATTGAATATGGATGACTAATGCATTCTGGGTAAATTGTGTTTTCTCTTGTATATTGCCATACTTATGTTTTTACACCAAGCTGCAAAATGAGTTTCCCTTAAGGGATGACAAAGGTCAGTAAACTAAACTGGTAGTGGAGTTACGTAAATATGCCACCAGTCATTTTGAAGCGGAGGGAGGACGAGGGAAAAATGGATCGCTAACATTTACCTCCTAATCTAAGGAAGAACAGACTGCAATAGCCATAAATATGAGCAAAACAAGAAACACAACACCTAAAAGTAACACGGTTTCTGCTGCCAGGTGTCTGTTATTATCACTGCCCCTTCATTAAAGCACTGAGTTGATACTTCTCTCCGAGCATGAGTCAATAAAACCATTTTCTACTAAAGTGTCCTCGTGCGACCGAGGACTGCAGTGATGATGAATATGAGTGTAATCTGCTGCATGTGTCAGCAATCCATTCAAAGAATTTCACTGCGTTACACATGCAACGTGAAATTTCGTTTATTGTCAACAGCTGTAGTCGACTAATGTGAGGTCCCTGTTTTTTCAAAGAATCCTTTGTCTTATGTCACTAGCGGTGAACTAAAGCTCCTGTTTTCTTCCCTCTTCTAGTGTATCGTTCAGCTCCTTCCAGAGCGCCGTCCCGTCACCCTCAGCGTCCCCGCTGAGGAGCCCTACGATCAGCTCACCTCCATTTTCAAGGAGGAAGAGTCTTGTGAGAGAGCGTGATGGCAACTCGTCTTCTTTCTGTCCTGCTCGTTTGCTGTTGTGAGGATCGAACCGACAGTGTGACAGTCATTCAGGCTCTGTGGACACTTTTGATGTAGTTCCTCTGAGGCTGCAGCTGCTCATGCAGAGTTTGACTGATTTGAGACCGAATCACCATTTCTGTAAGGAGAAACCACAACTTGACTGATCTACACTGAGTTCACTCTGGAGTGGAGCATGATGCACTCAGAGCAGTGGGGCTATTAAGCTCCACGCCATTTTATAAACCCCCGAGATCAATTTTGGCTCATATGGCTGGGAAATAGAAGAGAGAAGAAAAACTGAGACCCATATTTCCTGAATGTTTGTACATACGCTTTTTCAACAAAATGGCCTCAGCTGTGCCAAATAAGGAAAGTTCCACCAAGCTCTAATCAAAAAGTGAAGCCTATTTGCACCTTTTTATTATTGTGCATATGTAAATGTAATCATTGTGCTAACATATTTTTTATTTGTACTTGAAGTCATAAAAACTGAGATTTTGTCCATTTGGCTAATACCATTTAACAACAACTTGCTGAAATTATTGTGAAGTACTTATTTTTGAAAGGCAGCATAAAGACTTTTATGAGTTTGGCCATTCAGAATAGCTGCTGTAATTGCTGAGTATCATCAGCAAGTCAGGCAGCCGAGGTAGAGGGCGTTCTATCCTACAATCCAACCAGAGAACAAGCCAATTATAAAGGGGCTCGAGGGTGAACAGGGGCCAGCCTCAGTGAACTAGTCCTGTATGAAGACTTCTGAGTGCATTTGCCCAACACTAGTTTCAGAAAAGATTGCTTTGTGAGTTCATGTCCTTGAGTTAACTATACAGCTTTTCATGCATTTGGTCTTGATAGTACACACTTTTTTTTTTAAGATTATTTTTTGTATAGTTATAGTGGTGAGAGAGGGGATGACGTGCAGTAAAGGGCTCAGGTGGGAATCAAAGCTGTGCCGCTGCATAGTGTGTGGTATATGCTCTACACTGTGAGACAGCTGGGTTCCCAGTGCGCTATTGCACCTGTAATTTTTTTTTTTTTTACTGTATTAGCTATCCAGCATGTCGATTAAGTAATATGCACTGTTTCAGAACAATCGCTTACTTTCAGCAGTAATCTCTCTCTTTGGGAAAAGTTTGACTGTAATCCCTGCAGCTCATAACATAGCATTAACTAATTCTCAAAACACTGGCACAGGGGCCTTATTAAAAAAATGGAACATTGCCAACAGTTCTACTTTTTCTATACTTGTGTATATACTTCTGTTTTCCTCAATGCTGCACAGCAGCAAAAAAATGTAATAAAGCTCCTGGTGTTGTGCCAAAATTTGTATACCCCCCAAAAAATGTTTGCCCTTAGCGGTGTCCTAATTTTGTCTGCTCAAGGAAATTGTTAGGTAATTGTGTTAAACGACATATAGCTGACAACTTCCCTGTACTACCAATACCTTCTGATTTGAAATCACAAGCATGACCTCCATTTATTATCAGGCATCTAGGTTACTTTCTGGCCTCTGCTTTCATCCTTTATAATCCTGTGAAGTGTTTAAAAATAGAAAGCAATAGTAAAGCGATCTACACACACACAAAAGAAAATGATCATCTTCTTGCCTGGTGTGAGACAGAGATGAAGACACCACCAGGGCAAACAGGGGAAGTGGGTTTTTGCATAACACTGGATTTGTCCCCAGGATAGGATGGGTCAATACTGACATATCAATATTGTGACATGAGACTAGATATTGTGTGGGATTTTGGAGATTGTAATAGAATAATATGGTGTTAGTATTGTCTTTTCCTGGTTTTCAAAGCTGTATTTTAGTAGAGGGATGTCATTTTCTGAACTTATTAGACTATTGTAAGTGTTGAATTATCAGAAATCTGTCGGTATTTTATGAAAGAACCATTATGTCTAAAATATCACAATATTGATACTGAAGTACTTGGCCAAAGATATCACCACATTTGATGCACTGTCCGCTGACTGAGCCAGTTGATTTTACTATCTTGGGAATAAAGACACTCATACCGTGGTATTTCTCTGTTTTGTATGTTTTTTTTTATTGCAGTGGATTACATAACAGGTATTCAACATTTCAACATCAGTCACTGTCAAGTCGATACAAGTGAACAGTACGTTTGGAACAAATGCTACTACAAAATACTTGCAGATCAAACACCCACGATTTGCGCAGCTTCCTTTGTGATGGAGAAAAGTCCCTGCGAGGTGCGTCTGTCACCCATTCAAACATCACGATGACGTCATTCACACACAGGCCATTCAGGTCCACTGGCTTGATGTCGGCTGTTTGCTGTGAGCGGTGAATAAGAGCTCAGCCTGGTTAAAAATCCACAAGGCTCCGACAGAAGAAAGCTCATCGGTCTTATTTTGGGATTATTTTGTGGATGTGACAGAAGGAAAGCCTATTTGTTGCCCTCGTGAGAACAATTCTCACCAAATTAATGTGCAGGTACACAGACCTGGGATGAGAGGAGATGCCATTAGGCTCAATACCAGACGTGTAAACGCACTAATGCGCTGCTTCATATTCAGCTCACACCAAAAACCTTATGCACTGCTTTGAAAATGTAACTCGAAGACAAAAATATGATTAGCTAGCAAGGAAAACTTCCAATTTGCAGCCTGGCTGTGTACAAAGTGGCTTTTTGGGGGGGAGGGGGACCTATATCCAATGAGATGGGAGGGTAAAGCATTTCTGTCCTGCTTAAATCTACAGCTGATCGAGGCCCGCATTGACAAGCAGCAGAGCCGCCCTCAAACTGCAAGTGGACAGTTAAATAAGGTGTGTACGGATTGTCCAACATCCTCTGATGGAACATCCTCCCTAATTCTCACTTCAACTCTTGCGTGAGTCAGAAATATGGTTTAAGGAATGGGTGTGGGTGTGTGGTACGTAGTTCAAATTCATATTCCAACCCCAAATGCTGTTTTCACACTGCGAGTTTCATTCTGTCCATGAATTGAGTGTCCTTGGGTGCAACAGCAGCAAATTAAACTGTGGCACATACTGATGTGTGTGTGTGTGTGTGGGTGTGTGTACATCAGTTACAGGTCCTTTGATTGCTGCTGTTAGGAGTCCCATCTGACAGAATCCATTTGTTCAATACTGAAACTTTCAAATCGCTACATGGAAATAAAAAAAATCACTAGCATCTCTTAATACATACATCTTATTTTAAAAGACATTTGTCCCTTTTCTGGTAGAAACGACAGGTGAGCCTGAACAGGAACAGAGGACAAGAAGACGAGACAGAGTGACGAGTTAGCAAAAAACGCTTCATCCTGAGGCAGAACGACAGTGACCCATCTGGGAACAGGAAACTGACCGTGATACAAACGGGACAGAGGAAAAGAAATACTCTTATCATTCATCGAAAAGTTTGTATATATAATCCAGTGCATGTACTGACTGCTGACATAAAAATACAAAGTGAGCAGCTAAAGTAGAGATGGCCACAAGAGCTTTGTGCCCTGTGTGTGTGTGTGTGTGTGTGTGTGTGTGTGCGTGTGTGTGCGTGTGCGTGCGCATGTGCGCGCTCCCCTAATTCTAGTTCACATCCACATCAAAAATATTTACATCAATAAATTATCCTGTCTCATGGAAACTGTGAATTTGAAAAGCAAGAGCACAAAATAGGGCAGCTGGCCATGATTTCCCTGCAATTTAACTGTAACCCACAAAACCTCTAAAATCTCAGCTTATAATGACATGAAAACATAACTTAAGAATGCATCTAACATACAACAGAATTGAACTGAGTGGGCTCCCCATTTCATGGTGCTGAATTAATTCCCTCATTTAAGACAAATACATTTTCAAAACATTTTTTTAAAGTATTTACACAAGAGAAGCTTGCAGTATGAACTACAGCTTGAGATGTATGCAGATGCCCGGTCGAAACAAATCGACCGGGAACGTCGTCGGCTGAAGTAACAGCAATTAAGTTGATCGTCTCAGAGGGAAACGGGATAACAAGAGAGCAGTTTCACAATCAGGACAGGCAGGAAAGGACATGTAGCAAAAACAGTTTGCCACAGTATCAGCTTGCGTGTGAGTGAGTGAGTGTGTGCGTGTGTGTGTGTGTCGGGGAGAGTGAGAGAGGTACTGATGGGTTACTATTTAAAAACAGCCGGTTATAAAACATTCTACCAATTCTTCTATCTGGGTTTGGGTGGGGTATGGTAAGGGGGGGTGATGAGTTTCTACTTTAAAACAGCATATTACAAAACATGTTTCTCAGCTCTGTGTGTGTGTTTGTGTGTGTTTGTGTGTGTGTGCAATAATATGGCTGAGCGTGAAACCTCTAGCCCCATAAATCTTCAGTCCGGCCAAACTTGTAGATCAGAGTGCTGCAGAGAGAGGGGGGAAACACAAAGGAGAGTTAGTAGAAAGAAATGAAAATGTTTTCAGTGAACCTTCTTCAAGAAAAAAATCCCACCCTACAGTACTTGTACCCTGTTACACATCATCAGTCTACAATGCTCCGTGCATTTCCAGACGTACAGCGGCTCCTCCTGCACAATCATTCATTCAGGATTTTTAGTCTTTAGTGCTCTATGCCGAGTTTTTTTTCCTATCAAAAGTGAAAACACATTTGTAAAAGGTTATGGGGAAAGTGTAAAATTAAAAAACTGTCCATCTTACGCACGCCATGGGACATATGGTTTATTAATGGATGATAGTGGAAAATGCAGATCATCCCCATCAATCACTACAACTGAAAATACAGAAGTTGCAGTTTGGGGTTTTCTGTTCCATTTTTTTTTAATGGAGATCTTTGACAGGAAAAACTCATTTCAAATTTTGTATTTTTCTGAACAGTGGGAGGATGATGGCAGTAGTTACAGCAAGAGTTTCTATTTGAGGTGCCAAGTGCCTTACTCACATCACAACATGTTTGATGGCAGCAGGCTGTTGAGGCTGCTGTCAGTGGAGACGCTGGTCTACAAAAGATTTCTCCCTGTGGGGACTGTTCAAAATGTTGAGCCTGGAGAGCAGCTCTTATTCTCTGGTGCTGAAGTGTGACACCCAAAACCTGGTGTTCATCGTTATTATTTTAGATCGCTCAAACTGCCATCAGGCTTCACAGCAGCTAAATTGGAAAACCTTCATGTGATGGACCCAGAATTGCAAGATGCTTCACCTGCAGCTCATATTTTAGGTGGATTTTGGCTGCGTTTATATGCGGAAACTAACTGGTCATACTGAGGTTAAAGACCCCCTAAAGAGGCATTTTAAAAGTTTCTAAAAATGCTCTGCTATGACTATTTTTTTATTCAAATTGCTTTCCCATGAAAAATTTGAGTTTTAAAAAACTCTCAAAGAGGCTAAAAACATGACTACTATTTCTCCCTCGTGGAAAAATCCTGATTCTATGAATATTCATGAGTATGCAAAACAGTATGAAAATGCATCACAACTTGCACCCGCCCACCGCCGCTGCCTGGTCTGGGTTGCTTGGTAACAGCGGTCCGCGTCAAAATGGCTACCTCTCGCGGCAATATTGGCAATATTCAAGCGTACATGTTCGAGCCAGAGGCTCATGTTATGTTAATGAGATGCAAGAAAATCAAAAAAAATGCAAAAAAATTGGTTGATAGGGTTTGTGATGTAGTAATCCTGCCTGGGTGCTGATAAACTGAATCCAACTTTTTCAGACTCTGGTTTTGAAAATACATTTTCAAATCTAAAATGCTCAGTTATGGCGTGCATTAGCAACTTTGCTGCTGAAATGCCTTGTAGCAGAACCCAAACACTACATTGTCATGTTAATAATTTCAAAAAAATAATTTTTGGTTTAGGGGGTCTTTAAGGTTTAAATGAACCTTTGTTATCCTGAGACTGAATTTCTCTGTTTCCATGACTAAATCTGTATGGCTTTTTCAAATTGAGTCAGTCTTTATACAAAGACTGTCTTTAAATTTAGTCTGATTTTAGTCATGGCATATAAAGTTAATTATTAACTGAGAAAAATGGCCAACAATTTCACGTTCCCTTTATCCTTACACTGTAGACAATGGAAAAAAAATCATGTATTGTAGTTTAGACTGCATTTACAATGTTTTCCCTGTTTTCTGGTTATTAACCCTATACTAACCTTATAAAATGCATTTTTTTGTGAAAATAATGGCAGAAACACAGCTAATAAAATGCATGGTGTGATCATACTATACTTTAGATCTAAACAGCCAGGAACTTCAGCTGTATCAATAAACCTCCAAATATCAAAGGAAAATCTTAAGGAAGAAAAAAAATGGAAAAACAATTTTACTGAGGAGATGAAGTCTTTAAATGTTAAACTGTGTGTTGCGGCACTTTTGATGAGAGAAAATCTGTTTCAGTCATGCTGACATACAGACAAAACGTTAATCTTACGCACAAACTCCCTGCTGCCACATTTTTGTAAACACTTGCTGAGGGAGAAGTCGGAGAAGTAAACAAGCGGCGGAGAAGAAAATGCAATATAATCAGCACCAGACAGAAATCACAGTCATTTTTTTTGTCAAATATTGTGTAGGAAGTCAGGTGGTTCGTTATTTACTGTTCACAAAAAGCCGATTTGTGTTGTCTCACCTGAAAAAGATGAAGGCATTCTGAAAGAACACGGCCAGACCCGGCGCCACTTCCTTTTCTGCAACGACAGAGAGAAAACAAAATGATAATGGCAGTGCAGCCATGGTGTGTGCTGGAGATGTATTATATGTTAATATACATATTTACGATTGTGTGATGTGTTGACACAGACTGGGAAATTCGAGTTGAAGCCGGATCGCTTAGAGCAGCTTTTCAATTTGGAATGTGGTGAACACTTTGATGAATATTTGTTTGGCTCGGCTCTGCCTTCAACGCCCGCTAGACACTGGCTGGGGCGTCCTGACCGCTAAGTGGTCTAAGGTGTGCACCGTGTCACCACAGTGTCCTGGGTTCAAATCCTGCACAGGACCTTTGCTGTGTGTCATCTCCCTGTCCCTCTTGCTGTTTCCTGACTGTCTTTAAATGACATGATGGAAGTGGAAAATGCATAAATAAAGAAAGAAAGAAAAAGCCGGTTTGGTGGGGTCCACAGGAAGCTCTGAGTGTTCAAATACTAAAAATAGAAACACCAACCCTTTTTGCAACTGCATAAATCTAGATAAATATGAGGGGCCCACAGCCCAGTCTGGGCTGGGCAGCTACAGGGTGCTGCTGAAACTGGCCCGCATGCTCAGTCAGTTTTTACAAGATTAAAACTGTACCTTCTGGCCCCTGAGCCACATTCATGGTGTAAATCAGATTATTTAATGACCTCAAGTTCATTTATTTCTCTCGACCATGCTGACAGCGAGCACGGCCGAGTTTGACGCTGAGTCATTTCCAGAGTCCTGATCCCTCAGGTCTCTGGGATTATTGTTCTGCGATCACGGCACAGTTCCTGCTCCTTCCCTCCACTCCTTTATTTTCTTTCTCTTTCTATTCAAACTCTGGAGTGTTTGCTCCCTTTAATTCAGTTCATTTCGGGAGATGAAAACAATGCTGTGTGAGCTTGGGTGGCAACATAGAACTGCACGGAGACGGTTGAAAATGCACTATCTCAGCTGTCTTCAAGGGCACTGGAGTGCAGTTTGTTAGGAAAATGTAATCTGAAACAACCCCAAACATAAGGGGTTATAGCTGTAAGGAGACATTTGATAGCAAGCTGCTGTTAATGTTTGGTAAAGCCAGGGAAGGCAAGTTACAGCAAAGACTGCTTATGCTTAGCTTAAGTTGCAGGGAATCAGATATGCGTTGGGAGAGCAAATGAGAATAAACAGGCCCAAAAATGAATGAGTGAATGAATGTAGGGAAAAGACTGGCATCGGATTATCTAAGACATTTATTTGGCTCATATGGAACAAGCGTGTCAGACACAAATGTAAGCACAGGGCTGCTGAGAGATTTTAAAATCGACAGATGCATTTTAAAATCTGGAGCTGACAGGGAGCCGATGTAGTGACATGAGACACGAAGACGGCACAGAGATGCAGCAGGGCTGTGCATGCTCGGATTCCTGTTTCCTGCTGTGATCCACTGCCTGCATGAGACAGATCAGTGGTTGATGCCTTTTCCTTAGCTCTTAATTCAGCGTGCGGTCACTTAGAAAGCAGAAGTCTTTTAAGAATACTTTTTGCTGACTTGAGTTCTGAGTTATCCTTTTTCTGACCACAGAGATTCAGGGTTACTAATAAACTGTTTAATGAACTCATTTGAAGAACAGGATCTCTGTAAGGGTGTATTCTAAACCCTCTGGTCTACTTTGTACCCATCATTCTGTACTTTATGATGAGAACCTTGTCATCAAGTATGGCAGTGATAAAACTCTCCACAGGAGGGAGGGATACAATTTGGAATTTGGAATGAGTCAAATAATGCTATCTTTAATGTTTCAGAAACAGAAGAACAACAGAAGAAAAACAGAAAAAAGGAGCTAATAACTGATTCCAGATGCAGGAGGCCTGCTGATTCCCACATCCTCATTCAAGGAACTGATATTGTGATAGTAAGTACTTTTAAATTCCTCGGCATGACGCTTGCTGGTGATCTCAGCTGGCTAATCATACATCGTAAAAAAATTTCCACAATGTCTTTTCTTCCTGAGAAAGCTCTGCAATCTCACCCGCGATTGCAATGTGTTACTTTTGTTTTTACAAGAGTGTTTCAATTGGGTTCACAACTGTGTGGTGCAGAGGCGCCGCCGTATGAGAGCGCAGGTCTCCTGAAAGAATCACACACCGGGGCGCTAAAAATGACCAGGCTAAATCTTAGCTCTCTGCACGCCCTACACTTTACAAGAATGCTCTGCTGGATCTTACACAATCATTAAGGACCTTTTAGTCCGAGGCAGAAATGGTCCACCCCGCTGCTAAGATCTTTACACTCCATTAGGAAGACCCCACTGCACCATTCAATGCTTTTAGAGCTGTTTTAGCTGCAGCTTTTTCCTGTGTGCCACATATATTTTTTAACAATATGTGGCACAGCACTTTTAATTAAGTTTTTTTTCTCCCTTCACAGGTATTATTAGCGACAGTATAGATTATAAGGTATTCTATTTATATAATCCTTGGTGTTAGGTGCTCTGTTGTTTGAGCTGTTAGGTTTCTCTATCATGTGTGGAAAAAACCCTCAGGTTCAAGCCCTCGTTCAAATTCCTCATTCATTTCAGCAGAAAAAAGCAAGGAACTTGTTAAGTGTCATTCATGAGGAAAAAGAGTGTTTTTTTTGCTCTGGCACAGCAGTGTGCCACAGAGCCAACTCTCATGCCGTGCGCTTTCATTATTTTCTGAATGGTGTGTGTGTGTGAATGGAATACACACAATGTCAATCCCTACTGCTCGTTTCATCTGCAGGGCTCTCCAAATTATATTTTTAAGGTAGACGTTTTAACATAACCGACATGGTGCAATGTTCAAGCTGCATTTAACGTCACACTGACATGGCTGCGTTTGTGTTTGCAATGAAACAAATGGGAATTTTTGGGATTACTGCACTGTAAAGAGTACCAGCTACTTTGTCTTTCCCTCAACTGCAGGTTAAGTTTATCCTTACATAATTAATAAGAGATAATACATAATTTCAAAAAAGCTGAATCACAGCTAAATAAAGTCATAAAAAAGTCCATTCCATAACCCTAAAATGGGTTTACTTCTTGGTCAGCTCTGTTGATAGATCTGTCCTGATCAAGGTGTCAGTACCATGGACAGTGTCAAAGCCCCGAGGGGGGAGAGACAGACAGAGGAATAAAGACCTAATTAGACTATCGTTGCCTCTTATTAATGCTAAACATAAAAGAGACAAAGCTAAAGAGACAAAAAATAATGTCACCACTTGGTGAGAAATTTGGTCAGTTCAAATAGCTCAAATACTCTGGCCAGCTCTTTCCCTCCTGAGAGCCAGCTTAGTTCGGGATGTAAGAGAAGCCTTTTATGATCAGTATCCATCCATCTCCTGAAACTAAAGTGATTCCATTACTTTCAATTTTGATTCATTATTTTTATTTTTCATATACAGCAGCTAACTTCAGACAATCAAGCCACTCAGCCAATCATAGGCACAAGAATATTTATTAACGAGTGAGAGTTGGGGATTCTATTGTGCAACAAAAGTGACAGTGCCTCAAGAAGCAAAGACTGCATCCCCAATCACTTGCAGCACATTATATGGTACCAGGTTTGCAAGATTAGCATTAAATCTAAAAAAAAAAAAGTCTCAAAAAAAGATATGAACTGTGAAAACAGATTTCGGGCATGTATTTCATCTAGTAAAGCAGTGTCTCAATCAATTATCTTTTGCTACTGACAGTTAAGAATGGTTGCTGTTTCTGCAGCAAGCCTCAGTGTTGACAAAAACATACACAGAGATATGAAAAACCCGCAGGATGCAGCAGAGCTCCCTTCTGGGAGAAGATAAATTGGGGACCTGTGATAGTGGCTGATGGATTTCAGTCAACCTGATTGTTTGATCAATGAAACCAACTCTGAACCAAAGATGACACATAATGACGGTCTAATTTTCTACAGCAGCATTCAGTGGATTATTTTTTTTCCCAAGATCTTTTTAAAGCGGCTGAGTGCTTGCAAGCCATCAGGTGTACTAGACTGTGATGAACAGCATGCTGACATACTGCTGAAAGTCAAGACAGACCTGTGCAACATAATCATGGAGGTGAGGCTCAGCAGAGTGAATCATTTGTCTTCTGTGAAAGTCGTTAATTCAAGTCAAACAAACATGTCATTCAAACAAATATTCTCTGTCAGCAATCACCCTATCTGAGTTCCCTGCATAAAAATTTTAGTCTTGGTTTTGATCATGGAAAGCACGCAGTGTGTGCATCAGGAGACAGAAAGGAGACCTCCGCAGTACTACTTTTACTTTCATTCTCTCTCTCCATGCCACACTCTGCTACCACCAGGATCAGACCCTGGATCACAAAATATTTTATGCCTGGCACCATGTAAAGCCTGGCTTTACGTGTCGCAACGGAAATGCAACTTCGGTTCCATGCAACTTGGAGTACCAGGCGAATCAGCCGAAGAAAATTATAAATTCAATGATTCGATGATGAGAATTATAAATTCGCATCATCATTTGGAATGTTCCATGTGGGTTTGTTGATATGGCAACAATAATAAATTCCATTTGCAACCTGCAACTAATTGCATGGAAGTTGCATTGTGGGAAGCCGGGCTTAAAATATTCCTGCAACCACACAACAATCACAGCATTGGGAGAAGAGACAGAATAAGAGCTAAGAGGGGTAGTGAGGCGATATGAAAATAAATAAATAAGATATAAAAAGATATAATGAAGTCTGTTTACTCAGACAGCTGAATAAACAGCACAGACCAACAGAGATGCCAGCTACAGATGTTACAGCATTTACAGTTCCTCTTTTCTGTCTGCTTATAAAGCAGACAAAGGGAAGGATCATGTGACAGATGCCAGATTTTGTAGCTACTTCTTTTAGGATTCCAGTGAGGATCAAGAAGATAAACAAACCAAAAATGCAAAGGAAAAAGGGTATATGCGAGACAGAATAACAACAGCTGTTCTGTGCCTCTCTTATTGCAACAGCTGCCAAATATTCTATTTCTTGTTACATCTTATTTCCTCACTGCACAGATTCTGTATCTTACGCCTCTGATACATTGTTGTGGGCGGTGCTGGTAGAGGGGAGTCATTTCTCTGAGTATCGAAGTAACAAACAAGTAAGTGATCTTTAAAACAAGTAAAAATTTAAAACACCGCGAAAGAAAAAGGAGTGAGGAACACGAAATAAAATATGGAAAACCAGCAAGAAAGTATGTAAGGATGGAAAAACAGAATCGGAAGGAAGAAAAATGTTGGAAAGGAAGAAAAAGGACACAAGTACAAAAAGTGTGACAGAAAAAGAGGGAGAGAAAAAAAGTGAATCAATGAGAGAGGAAAACAAAGAGCGACACTCACTGGGCACTACGTAGGCACCGAACAGGATCCAGATGGAGGCGATGAGCGAGCCGAACATCATCATGAAGCCGATGAACAGCCAGAGCCGAGCTCCTGCATGGAAAGAGACAGGCCATTCACTTTCATTAGCACACTGATTACTCTTCACTGCTTCACACTTCAACACACCTACACCAATACCGACACCAGTCCTAATAACAATAACTATGAATATTGACTAAGACTTGTTACAGCACATTTACACTACACATAAACTACACTTGCACTGAAGTAAAGTTTTATTAAGTATAAATGTATGCAAAGAGAATTCTGTTCATTGTTCACTGTGTGTGCTGCTATGCTACATCAGTCCTGCCCCGGTTTCCAACCAGACATTTCTGAGTGGATTGTTTTTTCTAAGCCCAATCAAACACAGCACTGCAGCGCGGAATACAAAAATGAGAAGCAGGGAGGCAGAGGAGGGAGATGGAGAAAGGTACAGAGGGATCAAAGTAAGAAAAGAGGGAAAAGTGGTAATTCTGGTGGATCTCAGGCTGCGATCACGAATCCAATCACAAGCGGTCACTGGAGACGCATTTGAGACGCATGATAATGGCAGTGTGAACAACTTTGGACATTTTTACTTCATATGGATAGATTTAAAAGCCTATTGCACAGCGGAAATAAACTAAGTACACGTCCATTTCCTGCCGCAAAGCATTGTTGGAGCTACAGGCTACAGGTGGGGAGAAAAAAGGAAAAGATGAGTGGATGAGGCTCATCAAACTCTGGTAACAAGTGTTTAAGTTCAGTGGACCAAGCAGATGTGTAAGAACGCCACAGAAAACCAAATTTTCTCCCTGCAGAGTTCTGTGTTTTGAAAGAAGCAGTGGTGGAAACAGTGTTGGCCATTACAAACTGAATCATATCAGATGGAAACGAGCTTGTATAACTTCAGCAGTAATTGCGAGGCCAGTGAGTCAGAGACTAATTATTAAATATTTTCACATGTTTCTAATGATAAATGCCCGCAGACACAATGTAACTTGGATTTCATTTTTATGGATTTTTCATCATTTTAATATACAACCACGGTCAGAGTGGTAATTAATAACTGCAAACTCCTTTTGTGAGTCACAGGCTAATTATACATTTTCACCTTGTTTCCAATGACAATTAATACCATAGAAGACAATGTAACTTCATCTAGCAATTTGTAATAATATTTTTCATTAGGTAGCAATTTCTGCATTATACAGACTACTATATATAGACTAGAGCAGGGATATTTTTTGCACTGCGATGTGTTTTTATGAATTGTCTTCACAATTTGGTGGGAGTACAAAGAAAATGTGGGTGCCAATAATAAAGGGATATTTGCGCGCGCGTACACACACACACACACACACACACACACACACACACAAGAAACACACCTGTCCTTCCGAGGCAGCCCTCTCCATACGTGTCCCCTCTCACCTGGCCATTAGAAACTGCATTGATCCTGAAAATGGAGGCACAATCAGAGTTAGGATACTTACAGCATGGAAAACCATCTAAAAGTAGGACTGTCGAGACCGATCAGCCTGCACCGACAACAGCACGGATGGCACACGGCTCCGCAGAGACTCGGAGAAGCCGAGCAGCACATAGCAGAGGTGGAAACATTCAGCGTGGAAGTGGACGAGGCTCTGACCCAGATGCAGAAAACCCAGCTCAAACTGAAATCAAAACTCACTGAACTTGAAGGACACTCCCGCCGCAACAACATTTGGATTTACGGTATCAAGGAGGGGGCTGAGGGGACCTCTGTGGTCCACTTCATGGAGAATCTCATAAAAACTGAACTGGGAGAAACGCGCACACAAAACATTTGGATCCAAGCCCGCTGATAATGTACCCCCGAGATCGACTGTTGTGAGAACATACTACCAAAGAGAAGATTATCAGTGCGGCATGGAAAAAACCCATCACCGTGGACGGGAAAAGGGTGTTTTTTGACCATGACCGGTGTCATGGACAAAAGGAGGGAATACCTGCCAATTAAGAAAGTGTTGAAAGAGAAACGAATTAGATTCCATACACCGATGAGAAAGACGCGTGTCTTTCTGGAAATGACAACGCGGACTAGGCCAAAGAGGACTTGAGAGCAAAGGGTTTCCCGATACCACAGAGACCCGAGGGCCCAGAGAAACAACGCGGCAGCGCTCCGGCTGGGAAAAGGTGAAACACACCCAGCGCAGAGACAGCAGGGAATACCGGCAAAAGATTCGGGACAAGCTCCGCGGATTTCAACGATGGGCCGGAACGGACGCTGAGGACTGTTAACCCATCTCATCTCACCATAACACCAGGATCCCCGTATCCTTAATTACGCCTGCATCGTTTTCTCTTAATGGTAACAGGACTGCGACGGTAGGCTGTACTTCTTAAAGTGACTTCTTAAAGTCAGTTTATTCCTCTAAGACAGAAGAATTTCTGAGCCAACTCCACAATGTAACGACAACTGGAGTCAAACTGGAGTCACGAGATGCGCTCAGTGTTGCTATGGTGAACTTTGCAGACCCATTACTTGACTGGATTTGATCTCTCTGGGGACCAACTCTGTCAATCTGATATTTTACTGTGTCCAAATGAGCTTTTTTTTTTTTTGTTCACCAGTGTGGAAAACCCTCAGCCAGATAAGCCCACAAACAGGGAAAAAATCTCCTGAGTACTGTCACAGTATCTAAAAACTCAGTAAGATAAGACACAATTAAACTTAAATGATGTTCATTGGTCATGGCAGCAGGAAACAATAACAATACACGGCAACGAAAGCAGAATATAAATAAGAATATAGCACAGGATGACACTCTTCTATCAAACTTACAATGGATAAGCGCTTTTTTTAATAGCTCAACTTGTTCATGATAATAAATCTACATTGAAATGAGGTTATAGAAATTGCGTTGGGGTGAATTTTAATTACTATGAGACTGCCAGAGAAAATGTTAAAAACACGCTGCTTTTTTAGCGCGGTTTGCCACTCTGACCCCATGCTAATCTTGTCCGAATAGATAATTTCAGTGTTTATTATTCAAGGCTGTCCTGTTAATGTTCTCTCTCTCTCTCTGTCTCAGGATCTATGCAGCTGGCTCTCGGATTATTTCTGCAGACAGACACATGAAGAGACAGACAGATCTACAGCCCACAGTGAGCAGTGCTTACATGAAGAATGCTATAGTAGAGAAGACCCCACATGTGTGGAAGGCGTGGTTCATCTGTTCCTGGGTGGGGTATGTCACTGCTGCGTCAATCATGATCCACCAGCCTGTGAAGAACTGGGGGAGAGAGAAGAGACAGTATTTGAGTGCACGAGCTTGTGGGGCTTTCATTTGATTTTATATCCTACTTTTGAAGAGATTAAGACACACAGAAAGAGATGGAGAGCCAGAAAGAGACAGAGCAAGGATGAAAGTGACACAGCTCTGAAAAGTCACCTTAATCACGGCATCAACTGGAAACAGAAAGGCACAGAGAATATCACGTAACGGTTCTGGCAGAGCAGCCAGAGGACAAACCTCAGGGAAAAATTTCAAACAGACAGAGGCATCAGACAGTCGGGCGAGCAGGCACGGGGCCAGATCCAAATGGGGTTCACAACTACGACCAACAGGCAGAAAGCCACGGTTAGATAATGCCCGCCTGCTGACAAGATAGTGCGACGATCCAGATTAGATGTCATCAATTTATGACACACAGTCCTGGAGTTATTTTGTGATCAAGTGTAATTTACCTTTTTTTTTTTTTTTCAGAAAATAACTTCCATGATTTCAGGCTACTGCCGAGTCTTTACGATGGATTTCTTCCTGTGCGCCTATTAAATGTCCAGTGCAAAATGGCAATTCCGAGGACTCAAACCAAAAGCTGGTATTTACAGTTGATGTCTTAGATGGCTGAGAATTGTTGTCCTATTCAGATCCATTTTAGCTGTTCTAGAAATATCTTGACATGACATTGCGTCTACATTAGGCTAAAGGGCTGAGAACATTAGACCAGCGAACAACAAAACAGGCACAGAAAATGTTTTTTAAGTGCTTTTAGGTGGATTTGTTCTTAGAAGGGTTCTTTTTGTAGCATTTTAACATTGATGATTCTGAAATATTAACACAATTACTATGAAAACTAAGAGTGGTAGTATCTATTTTATTTTTTACATTGTGTGTACCACCTGGTCAGATTTGGTTAGAAATCTGCTGGACCACTTTACCGTGCCCTCAGACTGAAACATTAAATAACACAACAGCGGCAGTAATTACACAGTGATTAATTTCGTAATGATTTAGTGAGGTTTAAACATTATTGGCAACAGTCACATTATTGTGTGCATGGAAGCATAGAGTCCAACAGTAAAAATAGGCTTCAATTCCTGCATCTTCAACTTTTTCCACCAACTGATTGGAGTGCGCTGACCGTATTTGAATGACCGCAGAATCATCACCGACAGAAATGCAAGGAAAAGAGAGAACAAAATAACAGCCAGAGAGAAAATGTAGAGGAAAAAACAAAGAAGAGTAGGATATGCAGAGGAGGAAGGCCACTTCATTTGCCTTTTGTACCATTTATTCATGAGCTGGGAACCTGTTAAAGCCTGTGCTTTTATAATTTCAGATCATTAACTAATGAGGGAGACTTGTGGAACTCTCCTCCTCCCCTGTATTGAGTCTGTATTTTCTCAGGGGAGTGTGTTTGACACAAAGACTGAAACAGAGACTGTGAGTCTTTGTGCGATGCTCCTATGTATTGAAAAGTGAGTCTAGTTTTTGCCGTGTGTGTGTGTGCGTGCGTGCACACGGGTCTCTGTTCATTAAAGTGGTATCTGCAAGTGCCACCAGCTTAACCCTGCCGAAGACTTCACTTCTGGCTTAAAGCTACTTCCACACTTCACATGAAAATGTCAGGCAGACGACAGCAAGGGGGGACAGACAGAGAGAGGCTGCGCGTCTTCACAGCTCACATTTCTGCGCTGACTTTTATGTTGATTTGAAAAGTCGACTGGGTTCCTACAATTTAGTCACACAGGGCTGGGTGGTATGACTGCCGGGAGAAGCACCATTACATGTGAACCCTTAGCTGGATTTCTGAAGGTTTTTTTACATGTGCAAGAAAATAGAGTGAATAAGAAAAGTGACAATAAACAAAGTTACCAAATAATGAAACGAAAACATCTGCTACAGCCTGCTTCACTCACAACTAGCTACTTAGCACGTTCCACCTGCCAAATGTGGGTAAATTTTGCCAGAGATGGGATTTTTTTTTTTTGTCCACCAGACACGGTGGCAGGTTAAATAAAATAAAAAGTTGATTTTCCACCCTGATCACTTATTAATCTGGCTACACAGCAGTAGGAAAACTATCACTGCCGCTCATGGAGCAGTGTGACCCAGTTCTGTCCTAAGTGGAGGGCGCGATTCACCACACCTGAGCGTCAGCAAGCTCCACTATATCCAGGGGACAGTCGAAACGCTCCATAAAACCTCAAGAATGGAGAAGTGTGCAGCTTTCACACAAGTGAGAGAACTGCTGAGCCACTATGTGGATACAAAATTTAGTCCTCTCTGTCCAGCTATGCTAAAGATTAGGGGTTATCCATTATATCTTAGGGCAGTAGGGCAGTTTTATAGGGCAGGTTTTTTTCTCTGTCAGTCGGACCCACACTTTATTGTACATGTGCCATGGCAGGACACAACTATACAGACGCTGTGAAACGAACAGCTGTATCACTTTCAGTTTAGTTCAGGTGGTTTGCCACACCACAGGCATCCTGAGCTCAAATCCTGGGTAAGTCCATTTTGCAAGTGTCAAGCTGGTCACACCTTATCAAGGATTATGTGCTTGTTTTCACTTACTTAATTCCAAGGTAAGAGGAAATGTAATCATTTGGTTTAGCTCTGTTTGGTTAATACCCATCTGACAAACACACATAAACACCAGGACACGAGGATCATCGTTGTCAGGTGAAAACTTCTATCTCCAAAATGTCAACATTTCAGAACTAAGAAAAACAGTCATACTTTTACCTAAAAGACCACACATTTTCCCCTTCATTCAAGTAAAAAGACGAAAATTACCTAAATCAAAGTTACAAGGTTTTCGTCCGACAACATGGTACCACTGCTTCTCCGTCAACTCACACACATGCACAAACACTGTCTCCAGATCACTGACCAGAACTCCTGCAACAACAGAAGCCACTGCATTCCTCCTCTCCCCCCAGTCAATGCATTCACACTCCGGCCAGCGGAAGTTATCCAGAAAGCCAGCCATCTGCAGCCCTCGTCCTTCTCTGATCCTCCTCTTCACAGCTGAACTGGTCCTCCTCCACCTGGTTCCCTCTACGTTGGCACCTGCTTCACAGACTGTAGGCTGCTCTGCTTCCAACCCAGGAGATCTACTGCTCTGTCAAAGTTGCCTGTAGAGGACACAGTAAAGCATATCATCAACACCATTCATACACAACCAGCCACCCAGTACATAATAGGCAGATTTCACAGATATGAGAACAAGTCTAAATCTGTCAAGACTTGTAAGGTTTTTAATAGAGGGCTCCAGAGAGCTGTGTTAACCTCGATGCATACATAGATTGTCTCAACTTTGCTTATCAGCAAAGTTACTTACTTGGGACTGCCTGACCTTGGACCCTTTCTGAAATGTTGTGATACAATATTCAACAGGGGCTAAATCCGAAATACCAAGCAGTTCTTCTCTATGTAATGGTTCACAATTAGAATTGGTTTAACCTTTTTTTTTCCCCCCCACAAACTTCTTCCACCCAGCCAGCATTGTGGATGGTGGTCAAATGACATTTCATTGTAATGTGTTGTTTTGTGGGTCATATGCACGCCGAATTGAAGAAGGACTTCTAATCAACCGGTACAAGGGCTTAAGTCATATTTTAATAGGTATGTACACCTGCAAATATGCAAAGCTAGGTATAACTGCTGCACTGTTGAACAGAGATTGGTTGTACTTTTCTCCATAGCAAAAGTAAGCTGCACGTACCACGCTTGTGTATCTCTGTGAAGACTTATAGAATTCTTTAGGCCTGTATACATATCTAAACACAAACAAATGTCAGTTTCAATAACCCCAAAGAACATAATGTTACTGGGTAACCGTTAGTTAACGTTACTGTGGCTAATAGCTCAAGCGTGGCAGCGCTAGGTTAGTTAGCATAGAAAATTGATTCTGTTTTTCAGATTGCATATAGCACCACCACAAAACAATATTAATTAACGTTACATGATGTAGACTTTGCATGTTCATATTAATGATGGATGGCTTAAGTCGTCGCACAACTCTTCTCCTGGGTTTAAATACAAAACAGTTAACGTTAGCTGGCTAGGTACGTTAGCTTACAAACTATGTTTTTGACAACGTTAATGTTAGCTAGCACGCTTGCAAAACTACACCACACGTTTGTGTCTGAACGTCTGCATCTTTAAAACAACTCACAACTATATATTTTCTCTAACGTTAAGTCCTGTTATTTGAAGTTAAAATGAAGATAACCTTATGCCCACCTTGTCAGTGGCCAGTGGCTGCTTTCAGTTTCCATTTAGCAGTGGATGCTACTTAGCTAGCTGGAACCACAGCGTGTTGTGTGGGGGCGTGATAACAACAGTGTGGTACAAATCAGTGAAGCCTGCGCTACAGTTGAAATAGTCGATGTAACTGGGTGAAGTGGCAGTTTATCACTGATCTACAGCCAGTTTACAGCAATGTTCCTACTGATGGTTAAGGGAACAGGAAGAGACGATAAGACTGATCTCTGCAGGCAGCTACAAAATCTTCCCCTACAACATGTTTCCCCTTCCATGTTCCCCTTTTGTGGGGTTGCTTTGCTTTCAAGTGCACTGAGGAGTAGTTGGGGAAATACGCTTACTAAATGATAACAATGAACTAATTTATAGAAACATTACAAAACATTTTTTGGTTTTTGCATTTCTGAACCTCACATATACCTTGCCATGTCAAGGATGTCATCATTAGTCCCTGGACTCTCATCTGAGAAGAATTAAACATTGATTGCATTGTTACTACATTATTACAGCATTACCCATGCATAACATGTAACTTGTAACTGTCATAGAAAACTGCTTATTAGACCCCAATTGGGCAATAACGCCTCACATTATCTGTTTATAGCACCTTCAATAAAACCTATATGAACTTTGAACTATTTTCTTGGCTAACTGATATGTGTTATATAATGTAACAAATATGTATATTTATTTGTGGTGAGAAAAAGTTATTAAATTAATGTGTGATTTGGTTACAGCTCTCATGCATGCTGAGTACCCCTTTCCTACAATCTCTAATAGACCTTTTTCATAGCAAACACACGTGTTACTAATGACATTAATGAAGGTTCTGTTCCATTTAAGTGTAACAGAGTCTTTCCATTGAGCCAGCATGAACAACAGCAGGACCCTGGCTCTGTTAGACCTAAATGGAACAGAACCTTCATTAATGTCATTAGTAACACCTGTGTTCACTTGCTATTTACTGTCAAAATGGTTGCTTTGAAAGGTCTGATCCTTCACTACCTCCTCGTTTCGATCATGACCCACAGACTGATGTTTGCCTCTCCATCTTGCCGACCCTCCCAGCACTGTGGAAACTAAATAAGCTGCTTCCTTGTTTGTCTCCATAGCAGCTCTGTTGGAGGAAACACAGGAATATCCTTTCAGGAAGTGTTTTCACACGCAACAGGAAGAAACAAATTATTTGCCTCTGGGAATATCACAGGCTAATAATAATCATTAAAGGCTCAATATTTTTGGTTATTAAATTTCAAAGAAGTATCGCTACTTGAAAAAATGTATGTAGGCTCACTTGGAGGCTTAATTCTAAACTCCAAGGAATCTCTGTACTCTCTGTATCTTTGTACTGATTTTATAGTCTACATACATGAGTTTACAGCTTTGTGATTCTACTTGTAAGTGGCAGATTAGACTGGATTTAGTGACAGAATCTTGTTTAATATGATCTTTGGCCTGTAATAAAACAATAGGCTATTGCACTTTAAATAGGTCAAGTGTGATTTAGCTCCGTGATTGGCTGTAGGACTTTGTGATAGGGCCGCTTCATCCATGATCAACATGGTCTGTTGTGATGTTAAAAGGAAACAATTATCTGGATTCAGTTCACCTCTCCTTATCCCTTCCTTTCCTCGCCCTCTGTGAGCTCCTTCCCTCTCACGAGTGGTAGTGAGAGGAGGAGACAAAGCCACGGTGTTGAAAAAATAGGACGCACCCCTGGGCGAGTGCCTCCTCATGGCCTCGGCCCAGCACAGAAGTAGGTCGGGTTTGTCAGGGGAGGGGTTAACCGCGTTGCTGAGGGAGAGAGTCAGCTGCAGATGACAGCTGACTTCTTCAGCAGGCAGACAAAAACAACTTTTCTCCCGATACACTGAGGCCAGGCTTTTCACCCGTGCCACAAAAGTGATCAGTCTGTAGGAAATGGTGTGACTGGTCATCAACGGTGAGTCTATATCGTGATCAAATCTGCCTGAAACTTTGCCTTAAGTTGTGTTTTTGTCACTAATATTTACCAGAAGGGAATTCATTGCAGTATTCAGGACAAGACAGAGATATGGCACCTCACTGCTGTATGACATCCCACTGCCTCCAAACATTAATTATTTGTGAATCAGGACTTCACCCCAACTTTTCACATCACAGTGTCCATTTATTTTTTAATTTATTTCTTGGTTTGACTCGTGAATGTAAAAACAGGCTTTGAGGAGAGTTGTGAAACCAGTTTGAGAGCAGCTGCGGTTCAAAACTGACAAAACTGGAATGAAAACACTGAGAGGGCATTTGTAGCCTACAAGAATGAGTCAGCATTTTTCTGCCAGGAAGTCTTCAGGTATCCGCCTAGGCTCTGAAATGTCAGATTTGTCCTAAGGTTATTGCGTCCTATTCTTTATGTGAATATCACATTATGTGTTTTGAACTCTTAAAAGACCCAGTGGGAGGTTTGTGAAATCCCAAGAGCCGTGAGTCACAGGTACAATTGCTGGCAGACAAAGTTTCTGGACAGTTTGCATGAGATGTGGTGACTCACCAGCCACAGCTGCTGAGTTCACTTAAAGGGATATTCCAACGTTTTGGGCAAAATACCCTTTTTCTTACTTACCCAATCTGAGACAAGATATTCGATACCATTTTCACCTCTGTACATCCACTGGTTCGGTTCCTATGGGTAGCATTTTGTGTTAGCTTAGCATAAAGACTTGAAGTCTACAGGAGTCATTGGCCTAGTTCCGTCAGAGTGAAAAAAATAAACCTTATAGCAACTCTGAAGCTGTCTTATTTACACAATGTATTGTGTGTTACACAGTAATGAAAAACATATCTTGGATTTTTTTTTTTAAAAAAAAGGGAGTTAAATGTTTTGTATTGCTCCTTAAATGATTCATTTAAAAAAAAATCCCAAATGTATTTCAAATACACATGATGCACTGTAAATAAGACAGCTTGGAGTTGCTGTAAGTTGCTTTGAGTTGCTTTGACTGATCTTTTTGTTTTTATCATATTGGCGGAAATGGGCTTCCATAGATATGGGTTTGGGAAGGTGAATGATGTACTGATACTGTGGAAGAATAACTATATATGTAGAAGAATATATATTATAAATATGTAATTTAGGAAAAAGATAATACACACACATGCATACTGCTGTGTTTCAGTAATCTGCAATTGTTTGCTGGTGGTTGGCATGGTGGCAATAATCTCAAATTAACCATGTAAACACTTATAAATTTACATCAAACACTAAATTATTCTTTAATGAGTCAGTCAGAAGCATCAAGATTCATGGAACAGTATTAAAATGTATAATGAGTTGTTTAGTTGGCCACATTCAGGTCAACACTGAAACGCTTTAATTTTTCTGTGTTACTGAATTGAATGAGCAGGCACAGTGGAGCCTCTCTCATCCGGCAGTGTAAAGCCTTGTGCAACATAAACACCAATTTGGGGCAGTGAAATGATCCAATTAGGAGCTTTCATTATCATTTGGCAGTTTTCTATGATGTTTGGGGAATACTGAAATAGGGTTTCCCCTGGCATAATAGATTCCTGAATAGAGCACAGTTTATCCTGTCAGTCTCACTTTGAGTTTGTTTTCACAGCCATCTTTCAGATTCAAACACGTGCTTCATGTGAACAATATATTCTGCTGTAAATACAGAAGCTCACCCAAGATCTCTGCTCATACCCCCAGAAACTTTTCTTTTATGTAAAGTACCATGACCTTTTCCATATACTTTAAAAGGTGGCTGTAGAGCCTTTCTCTCTATTATTCGCTTGTAAATGTAGTACAGATGTGCAATATTATCAGAAAAGTCTATAATGTATGGACAGAACAGTGTTGACATGAAGTCAGGAAATAAATTATTAGATCAAGGGCACAAGATGTTGCAAGCGCACAAGATAGGCTTCATGTTGCACCCATGTTATTGATTAATTCAAGTGCACCAGATCCACATAGCTGCTTTGTATTCTTTGTAATTCATCCTTATTTTAAATGTAACAGAATTTGATATTTTGAATGAGCATGTTCCCACACATGAATAAAATGTGCACCTTCTTTTAAAGTCCTCCGTTTAGCTCTCTCAGCAACTTTTAAACTGACTTTGCTCACTTGCCATAATATGAATGTAACTGATTGCCTTGGTTCATGTAATTCCTGAAAAAAGAAAGATTTAATTCAGTGAGGTTTCTGATAAGATTTACCTGATAGGCTTGATTAAATTTCATTTTATAGGTCAAAAACTCATCAAATGTGTTATCAAGTCATTACCCACTGACAACGCTGCACACTGAACAGGCACACTTTTTATGCAATTCCAACACACATTATATGAAGGTCAAACAGCAGAATGGTATGAAAATTTAATACTGGGTTCCCACCAAACACATCGCTCCCCTACAGGACGGGCACTGCTGGGCTCCACACCAGAGCCTTTTCTCATCCATTTTCGTGTTGTTGTGTCTCCAGCCTGCAGGTACGTGCTGCAGAAGATCCGGGCTGCTGTGGGAGGAGAAGCACAGCCGGAGAAGCCAAACATTGCAGCATGTAGCCAGGCTAAAGGTGAGTTGGGTAGGAATGGATGGAAGGTCAAAATCAATTGGTCCCACTGAGGCTTCTGGTGGTCGGCTGAGAGAAGCAGCAGAGCCTCAACACTGGGGCCACAACAGTTTGGGATATTGACAAAAAAGTATTAAGTATGCAGCCACTATGAATGCCTTCTATGAATCAAGAAGGAGACACTGTGAAGGCATTCAAAATGACAGATTAAGTCATCAAGCCAGCACAAAAAGAGCCTTCAGGCTATGATCGCTCCAGAGCTACACTAACATGACGGTCAGACATGGTGTAACTGTCCTCCCAGAGGACAGAGCACTTTCTCACTACATTATGTTTGAAGACTTGGCTCTCAGTTCCCCAATGTGTTTCTCTATTCCCCTTTATCCTGCTTCATCCACTTTCTGTACTTGTCATACTGTTGATATCAAATCAGCCCAGTGAATATATATCATCACGGTGATAGTGCATGTGTGTGTGGTAGGGTAAAAGAAAGAGAAGGGAGGTGAGGGTGATATGCATTTGTATGTGATTTGCATTTAGGAATTCCACTTTGCAGGTATCACAATGAGTGGAACAGCAGAATAAGTTGGCGAGGAGTGAAAAGTCAGACCAGTAATGCACATGCAAATGCCTGTGTGTGTGTGTGTGTGTGTGTGTGTGTGTGTGTGTGTGTGTGTGTGTGTGTGTGTGTGTGTGTGTGTGTGTGTGGGAGTTTTTAGATTAGATAAGATTAGATTCAACTTTATTGTCATTGTGCAGCCAATTAAACACAGTTAGTATCGAGCCAGAAGTGCAAAAGAATAGACCTTTTTTCACAGCTGCCATTTTGGCATGAAATAGCAGGTAAACACAGGTGTTAAAAATCACATTAATTAAGGTGCTGTTCCATTTATGTACAGCACCTTAATTAATGTGATTTCTAACACCTATGTTTACCTGCTATTTCATGTCAAAGTGGCAGCTGTGAAAAAAGGTCAACTATATAAGTAAGTACTACAGCATAGTGATGCTATGTCTTCAGGATGTACAGTGTTATGTACACTGTAGACAAAATATGTACAGCTGGTTGTATTCACAATATAAATAATAATCTGAACAACGTAAGAGCTTCAGCCTGTGCAAGAATAAGCAGTGCAAATATAAAAGTACTGAGGCAGTAATGAGTGCAGCAATACTTAGCACTGTAGTGTGGAGTTCAGCAGGGTCACAGCCTCAGGGAAAATCTTCCTGAGCTTGCAGGTGCGGGAGCAGAGGCTTCTGTATTTGCATTGTACTTTAATGTGCCTGTGTGTGTGTGTGTGGGCGTGTATGTTTTCTTTGGCACAGCAGAATAAAATGGATTTCCACACAGCAGTTTGCCTGCTTGCCTGTTTGCTTGTGTGATTTATTCGCCGTCTGTTGGTCAGCGTGAAACTTCCCTGTGCAGCTGCTCCGTCTTTTGATTTGGTCCTGCTGATGAGCCTTGTGTGCAGCGCTGATAGTTCGTCTCAGACTGAACATCAAACACAACACAAAGCACACATGCACACACACACATGTATTGGCTCCTAACTCCTGTTTTTTTTGTTTTTTTTTGTTGCATCTTTCCATCCTTTTGAGGACATCTGGTGTTATTAAGTACATAAGAATGCACTCTCACCCAACATTTTTCTGTTTGTGAATGCTGAATCCAAAATATGGGGGCATGAAAAAACTGATTTTCTTTCTATTTCTCTCCCCGTCTCTCTGGGTCTCTGCAGCAGGGGGTGATGGGAAGAGGATGCAGGCGAAGGGACAGAGTGTGGAGTCGAGCTTCACGCCCGTACCAACCCAGTCGGAGTCGGACCTCAAGGTTGCGCAGTGTGGATCCTGAGGGTAAATTGAAAGCTAGGATGTATACAGGAGGCTAAATAATGAGGAGATAAGCACACACACATGCCCACACATACAATCACACACTCCCATTTGGAAGAAGGTTGGAAGGTTGAATCCATAACACACAATGTATCAAATTCATTTATCAATTTGTTTTAGGAGGAAAGAGTGGTTATAGCATAACCACTATGTAGCATAAAATTGACTTTCCAGGTTGCACTTGTCAAATCAAAAGCCTCAATTTAAAATGAAAACATGCTTTTTTTCTGTCACTTACACATTAACATACAAAGACCAAGCAAAAAAAAAAATCAAAACCTCCTGTTCACCTCCAGCTCTCAGTTTCAGCCTTGACCTGCTGAGGTCCTTCATTTTAGTCAAGTGAGCAGCTGAAGTCGGCAGAGAGAATGAAAGCCTGACCACCAATTCCCTGACAGAGGAGCTGATCAGGCTGGAAAAGTGTCTGCAGACAACACTGTGCTCAGGAATCTGTTCATTCATATACTCACAAGCCTATTCTTTTTCATTGAGTGTACTATATTCAATAAAAAAAGAGTATCTCTCTTGGTAATTGCCTGTGTGATATCTTTGTTTTTCTAGTTGCAGGCTGTAGTTCACAGATTGTATACTGGCTCCAGATGGCTCCACAACCTGTCTGGTCTGGCGATTAGTCACTGAAATACAACCTGAAAATGAATGAGTCCAATTATCACAAGATTAAAGACGATTACCGATATGTTGCAAAAGCCTGACCTCATGAATTTTTTTGTAAAAATTAATGCACTATTTTATTAAATGAACAATATAAACAGACCTGGATGTTATACACTTTGGTAATGTGCCGTCCAGGAGAGAGTAACTTGTTGCCTCTGGTTCTGACAGTTCAATACGACATCAAGTGAGCTGTTCTCAACAGATGCTTTCTAGCAACCAAACATCGACCCACCGCTCAAAAAATATTGACTTGCATTGACGGATTACACTCCTAAAGCAAGCTTTGTGTCTTCAGCAAGCTTCTTGAATTTCTCCTTCGGGGGATCAATAAAGACTACTCTTACTGCTCTTTTCTTAGTCCAGAGGCCAGCTCTTAATTGTGTACATTATTTTCAGCAGCGTGGGCTGTTGGAGACCAGAAACCCAGGTTTAAAGTTAGGTCAAAGAGCCGACTATATTCTGTGAAATTATAGGAAGCAGACTTGTGCGCCTGGAGAGAGAGAAGCATCAGCAACACAGGAGTGCTGCATACTTTCTCAAACTAAATTGGCCACGATGTGCTCATTGTATAGTCCACTGACCTGAGGATAAGCCCGTCTATCAGCCAGCTCCAGTTATAAAACTTCCACTCTGATGAGATGGAACATTTCTAACTTAGATGGCTACAAATTGTCAGTTAAAACAACCCTGGATATTGATCATAGCCTTTCAATAACCATCTGGTTTGTCCGATCCTGGTGCCATGTAGAACTGAGTGAGTCCTCTGTGCACATCCGTCAGGGTGGTCAAGATTTGACTGAGCTGTTAACAAACTAATCTGCAGGACGTCAGAACTGATGAAGCTTCTGCATGAGTGGCAAAACATCTTCAAGACAAACAAGTCCAGTGGCAAAAATATGCACGATGCATCACATAAATCATCATCGCATGAAAGATAATGGGATTTTCACTACATTTCAATTTTAATCAAACTTTTTTTTCTCCTAGTTTTAAAAATAAAGAATAGCATGATTTTGGGTACATCTATGGTGGTGGTACGTCTAAGTTACAATTTGTATTCTGTGAGAAACAGAAAGACTGATCTTCCCAGGACTGTAACAGTCCAGATTACATTTCACCCCCAGATGTGACAATACACAGTAGTAGTAGTAACCTGCCAACACTTTAGGTTAATGTTCTTCCATTAGACTTATTATAAATTATTACATACCTATACCTATACACATTGTACATTTGGATATATTTATAATCCCAGGCCAAGAGGGGAATGGAACAAAACAGCAGTGTGAAGCAAGACTTTCTAATGCCAGTGTCAAACATAAAGTGGCATAGTTTAACACTAGAGACACTGAAACTCATCTGTCTCCTCCACCAGTTTACAAAGAACACTGACATTATTTCACACTGTCCAAGTGCAAGGTGACCTGGACTTGACCTCCGCCACAAACACACAAACACAAACCCCCAGGAGACCAAAATGTTGTAGTATAGTTAGTTAGTTGATAATGGTGTTTGTGGAGCGTCACAGTGTGCAGGCACATCTCTCTTCCTTCTTAGTGAACATTTCTGTGCCTAATCAAGCCCACATTTCATGAGCTACAGAAAATGTAGACTTGCAGAGACTGCAGAACACTTCGCTTTTTTCACTGGCTCGAGAAATTGGTGGGCTTATTGTAATTCCCTGTTGAAGGTGCATTTTCTTTTTGGCATTTAAAAAATCTAGCTATCTAAGCCACCTGTAGAGAGGAAGACGGGGGTGAGGGGGGCATGCACTATTGAGGCAATGTGCTGTGAATTAAAGAGCAACTGTGGTAACTATGTTAGGGACATATTGAGGGACCATATTTTGGCAAATAAGCTTGCACTGTCATAGATAGAGTTTCTTGTTGTTGTTTTACAGTGTAAGAGCTATAACTGGAACATCCATCCATTTTTTATACCTTATGCTTAATCAGGGCTGCAGTGGGCTGAAGTCTATCCCAGCATGCACTGAGCAGAAGGCAGGGAAACACAAACACACTCACATCCCAACTTCTCCAATCATCACGACCACTCCGGCACAATTTGAAACCAAATCACTGCAGAGCTCAGCCTCATTCTCCTCAGTTATGATGAAGTGACCTATATCTGTTCTGCCACCTCGACTGGCGACATCCTAGACTTAATCATGTGCAGCCTGGATTTAGAAACAAAACCTCACAGCTCCAAAGTCAGCCATGGAACAGGCAGTAACTACCATCCCATTCTTATCTGTACTGTTCTACCTCTACAAAACTACCTGAAAAACTAAGAACTAATCACTGTAAGAAAAGCAGCCGGCAGCACCATTGACAATGCAGAGTGAACCATCTGTCACAGAAGGAAACCCTCGCAACCCGAATCAAACGGCAAACAAGATGGCACAGAACCACAGGAAACACCACATCCCTCATCAGCACAAAGACACCACAGTCACCACTTCCACTTGTCACATTCTGCAGCTGGTAATAGAACACAGCCAGACAGCAATCCATCACATACACACACACATACACACACACACACACACACACATGAAGTCAATAGAGCCAGAGCTGCCACCTCTCACGCGTTCGCCGTGAGAGTCATGCAATTGATTGATTTCACACCGTTTCACGCCACATCCCCAATTTTTCACTCGAAAAAAAAAAAAAAACAGTCGTTCCACTCAGTATGGTATAGGTGGCACCACCTTGTTACTACCTGCAATGATGATTGATGCCGGTAAGAAGATGAAGTAGTAGTAGTCTTTAGCTTTTAAGCAACAGGATTTGTTAAATAAATGTGGTTTCTCATTTATGTAGAGTAGGCCTATTTGTGTGTTATTTGTAGATTGTAACCCAGGCCTAATGAAAGCATAATAGCCTAGGTGTAGGCACACTTACACTTGCATCGTCTAAAAATATATTGTAGTATAAAAATATTAGAAAATATAAAAATATTATAATATAATATTAATAATATATTATAATCTACCTATCAATCACTTAAAAAAATAAAATCATTAATTTAATGAACTCGAAAATGCTTCAAACGTCCTTAATTAACTTAATAAAGTTACAAAACTAAAAAAATAAACACTTATGCCATTGGAAGTGCTAAAATAAGTTTGAAAGTCTGTTTCAACCATCACCTACACCGATGCACAAAGTCTCCAGAATAGGAAACTAACAGGCTACAATCCAAAGTTATAAGCCTGAACAAATTCACTGGCTAGCCGCTATTAAACTTAATTTGAATAGGCCTATTAAGATATATGTTCATAATTTAATACTTAGGAGAAAAAAGCAAAAGTCAGCAATTCATTTTATGGCTTAGACATTCCTATTTGCTAGGCTAAGTCACGGGGGAAAAAAATGGGCTCAATTCGGGCTCGGGCGGATAATTATGATAAGCTGTCGGGCTCGGGTCGGGCTCGAGTTTGAACATTTAGGGCCGGGCTAGGGCCAATATTTGAGGCCTGAGCAGGGCTCTAATTTCAACCATGAATTTTGCTTTAAATCCAAAATTGGTCTTGTGTCTATAAAGTAATAACAAAGGCAAGCCCTAGTTTCTAGTTTTAATTAGTCCAGTCACTCTGGGCTGAATGCAGGTTCACTTGTGAAGGCCTGAAGTCAGGATGGCTTTGAATTAATGTAGGTATTCCCCATCTCCAGAGTGCTACCTCTAAACCTACCAGAATGCAAGAAATCACATCTGCCACATCCAAAATTTTCTGGGGGAGGACTTCAGACCCCCACTATTCTACCATTATCTCTCTCTCTCTGTATGGTATTTGTATGTAAGGTATTAGGCCCTATCCATCTCCAACAGGCAGCCTCAAAATTGTTTGGATGCAGGGGATCAGAATCGCATCTACCAAATCAGCTGACGAACAAACTTTTTGTGTGTAAGCCTAAATGACAAAATTGTGGTCGGTCCCGCTGAATCTCAATCCAAGGTTTTTTTAAAAGTTGGCAGCTCTGATAGAGCACATTGGCATCCATCCTATCCCTGACTGGTATGACTGGTATAATTTCAAAAAGAGAAATAAACATTAAGGGTCTTAATTAGACCAAAGAAAGAGGACCTAATGAAGTACAATGGGCCTTAATCAGAAAGAGAAGCTAACATTCATTGTGTATGTTGCCTGTCAGAAGGAAGACAGAAGGCTCACATTCTGTCTGCCTTCCAAGGTGATGCATTTAAAAGCAGACTGCACATTCTGCACTTGAGCTTTTCATCTATTCTGTCCTGAGCTCTTCAAGTTTGACATCTGAAAAAAATGGCTACTCAACCCAGACGAGAGAAGCTAACCTGGAATAAACTGTAATCAAGAGCCCAGAGTAGCTGTGCAAGACTAGCTTAATGCTAAGTGGGTACATTATAAAAAGCAGAAAAACGCACACTTAAACGCAAGATTTTGGGGTTTAAGTTTGGTCATCAGTGTCATACAAAAATTGTCTGAGGTCTGGTGTACAATAGGTCATCTCAGTAGATCAGTGTGAAGGCGTGTTTATTCTCATGCATTTAGGTGATCGGTGCACTGTTGACATTTCAAGCTAAAAAAAAAAAAAAAAAAAAAAAAAAAACAACACACACA
>OMLF01004879.1:2489-19454 GCA_900302615.1 Holocentrus rufus | reverse complement strand
TAAAGGTCATTAAATACTTTTACATTTGAATTAATGAGGTCTTATTTCAACATAAACATATATATATATATATATATAATATAAAAAACACCGGATGTTCTCTGTTTCTCTTACAGAATGAGGAGGTGCTGAAGAAATGTGCTCAGGAATATCTGGCCAGAGTCAAACAGGAGGAGCAGAGATACCAGACACTCAAACTCCACGCAGAAGAGAAACTAGACAAGTAAGACGTGAACGGAAATCTCACCTTTCCTGCCAAATCTGACATAAAACACAAATCAGTTTGATGATTTTGGTATGTTGTCATTTAAACATCTCTGGCTCTCTCTCTCCCTTCCTGTGTCTCTTTCAGGGCCAATGAGGAGATCGCGCAGGTTCGTTCCAAGGCGTGCTCAGAGAGCATGGCACTGACCGCCAGCCTGAGGAAGGAGCAGATGAGGGTGGAGTCTCTGGAAGGAGCCCTGCAGCAAAAGGTCGCTGGCAGCCTCATAAAGCTGCATGCCAATTCTACACAATATGTTTAGATGCAATTATATGAGGTCACGTTGTATGTATATATTTGTATTTTATTGTAATGCTCAGAGATTTACATACACATTTCTCATGTCTGTTGTGTTGTTACAGAATCAAGAGATTGAGGAGCTCACCAAGATCTGCGACGAGCTGATCGCTAAAATGGGAAAAATAGACTGAGAGACACTCGTGTGAATCAGCCAGTCCTGTCCCTCCAGTCCTGCCTACAGCCTCCAGTGAACCCTGCGCATGATCCCGGCCAAGATGCAGCTCTCCCTCCCCGTGCCAGCCCTGCATCTTGGAGACTGCTTCTGTACAGGTCAACTCTATGTCTAAAGTAACCTCCTGTGTACTCCAGCTGAATGCAATACTTGTGAGCAGAGCAGCATTCTGTACATGCTAAATATTGCTTGAGTTTGGATACTGTTGTCTATGGTCATTTTATATTGCTTGTATTTTTTTTTAACCCTTTCTAAAGCCAGCTGGTTCCCTTATCTTTTCGTCCATCATGACAGTGAGCAGCAACCTGCTTTGTCTCTGTGCTCAGATTGACTCAATGGCTCAATTTTCAACATCAGGTTTTATTCAAGTAATAGTTGTTTAAGAGCTGCATTTAAATTTATGCTTGGATGGGCTTTTGAAAAGAGGCATTCATGAAATACGCGTTCCATGAAATATGTTTTTTTTTTTAAGCGTAAATATGGCTTTTACTCTGCAAGGCAGATGCTCAGGGGAAATAGCGGGGCAGAATGAGGTCAGGGTTGAAGTCTAGTTGCACAAGAGGTGGACTGGAGGGAAGATTTTAGGTGTTTGGGGAAATGGAAAGCTTTCATTAACCTCCGAGGCCTTGGTTTGTCCAGGGGGCGAACTGCGCTAGAATGAGTCTGGACCACAAGTGAGTCAAATAGTAGCTGCAAATCATCGGGACAATTTAGGTGGTTTTACATAATTTGTCAGTCACAGATAAAAATGTAAAATTGGCTATGAAGACTTTCCTTTTATAATCTAAACTTAGTAGCACTCGTGTGTTTTTAAAAAAAGTTTTTGTAACCACTGTTTGACTCTAGTCTTGTCTGGACACATAGTAGGGCAAAGTTGCCTCTCAGCGATTATCCAGTATCAATTTTGTAATTGAATCACTTAACAAATTTGGCACTGGTGTTGTTTCCACAGAGCTAAAAAACCTAAACAAACTGGATATAGTTGAATTATTTAACTCTATATTTTGAATTAAGATATTTGAACCTATTATATTACTGGTAAGTGCTGCAATACTATATCCATTTAATGTTCTTTTTTTCCTCCTTAAACTGTTACTATATCACAGATTATGAGTGATTTAGTTTCTGTCCCCTAATCACACTTACCTCTTGCCATTTGATACGTGCAGGGAAGTTATTGAAGAAGTTATTGACAAAGTTTGAATTGAACTGTTTGCTATGTAGCTGATAAGTGACGATAACAAAGACCGTTCAGGAATAACACAAGGTCACATGACTGTATTTACAGCACTGCACTCTAGTTATTGTAACAGATAAATACTGTGTCTTTGCATGTTTGTTTTCATAGCTTTCACGATTCCCAGAATGCAGACTGGTTTCGATACGTTACCAAGTATCGTTGTGTTTGGCACATTCAGTGACACACACCCTCCAGCTACAGGAGACGACACAGAGGAGGTTATAATTGTGTGTATCCAGGACAAGATACACACCCCTTGATGTGCCATGGTTTTTCTTTGTGCCATTTTCATGTTACGTTAACCTCCAGTTTGTTTTTGTTTCAGAGAAATATTTCTTTGCTGTTTTTGTATGTCAGTGTTCCCTTCCTGAATTATTGTTTGACATTTGTAAAATAGAAATAGCGATCACATACCTGTGATGACATATTGTGAACTAACAGCGTGAGTGCGTGTACATTTGCTTGAATAAATATAAATATAATTTGTTCTACTATAATTTAGTGCTTGCATTATTTCTCAAAGTTTTTATATGAGTCTTTGTGAATATCTTGGAGTGCGTTGGGGGCATTGATCTGTTCAGGGTTCAGACACTCGGACCGCCACATGAATTCTCACAAAATATCTGTGTCATCCCATTCTCAGCCTTGGCCTCATTATTGATGAGACACAACAACACACACACACACAAACACTCATACAGACTTGACTGGGGCGGTGACGTATGCCAGGAGGGGAATAATGACCTTGAGCTCCTTTGGCAGCTTCAGCATCCAGAGTCATAATCCAACATTTGCAGACAGGAAAACAAGCCGAGCAGCAGGATGAAGACTGTCATCACAAATGACCTCAAATTCAGTTTACCACAAGTTTGACTGTCGAGCTGTAACCACGACTACCGCTGTAACTGTGTCTCCCTGTTAAAGCTAGCATGGTTAAGTCAATTACCACAGTGTGCTGGCTGTGCAGCATTGATAGAGATTACCGCGATAAGACCATAATGCCCTCAGACACCTTCTCCGCTCCGTCCCCTCGCTCAGAAACTTCTCTCAGCTCATTCACTCCCTCGGACTCACACACACACACACACACACACCCGTCAGCCAGCTGCCATGAAGACTGCCCTGATCCTGCTGCTGCTTCTCTCCCTCGCCTGCCACAGTAAGTTTACACACCGCTGCCATACCTATGCAGGAATTCTGGGAAAAATTTGAAGTGTGTTGATGAGCCGCTGGCAAACCCCATTGTTATGGGGTCAGAGGAGGCTGGCAGTCTGAAAAGCACTGTGATTTAGAGGAGCCGGGATTTCTCTTTCCGAACAGCAGGCCACAGCTGCTTGGTTGAGAATAGCTCACTCCCTCAGTAGCAAAACAATATTAGCTTAAGGCCGGCATTTATTTTGTGAATGTTTGGGACTTTTGCCATATAAATTTGCCACAAATTTAAAACCCCTGGGTTCAAGTGATGTATATGTCTGCCTCCCAAGCAATAAATTTGGCCTCATGAAACTTGGTAAGCGTAAAACTGGGAGTACAGTGTATACATTTGTACTTATATCTAACAGGTTGTTGTGACACTGAGCAGCTGTGGGATTGTCTGAGTCCCACTGGTCAGCAAAGGGCCAGCTGGCCATGTGGGGATTTATTGTGTTTATACTGCTGCATGCATGTGTGTGTGTGTGTGTGTGTGTGTGTGTGTGTTTGTGTGTGTGTGTGTGTACACACATACGCTTGCCTTCGATTGCACAAGCTGCTTATTTTCAAATCAGATGCTCTTTCCTGTCCCAAATGTAAAGGCCACGCCCTTAAATGTCACATATGTGTGGCGGCCAATGAGGACGAGTGCAACAAGCAGGGCTCTGCCCCCTGTCCCATGTACTCTGATGCCTGCTCCACCATCACAGGGCCTGGTGAGTAAAGAAACACACACACACAAAGATATAAAACATGATTATGATGGATTGTTTAATTATATTTTATAATAGTTGTTTTATTAGTTTGTACACAGCTCATTCATTTTATCCTTAGCTCTGTTTGGCTATACGCATGATTTTTGTTTTCTGCTCTGTTGATCTTGTTTTCTTTTACTTCTGCACTTTGATCAGCTTTTGTTATTTGAAATATGCTATAGAAACAAACTCTGACTCGACTTGACCTGGACTCTATAGAGAGCTCTACTCATGCTCTCAGATATCACTAGATGTCAGCATTACACTGACAGCCTGCTGCTTGTTTGACATTTAGGAGTTAAAGGAAGCTTGTGTTGTTTAAAATAGCAGTCTTGCTGTTTCCATTGACAACGTATGACTTCTCAAGTCCTTATAAAACCATAATAGTCCTCATTTATGTTCCAGCTTCTGTGCAGTATTTCACCAGTAACCAGCGAGATCCTTGGAAAATTGTCAAGAAATACAAGAGTAGTTGTATACTTTGTAGAAATGTAGCCTATTAATTATTCTGTCAATATTCGGTCTTCTTTCTATGTTTGTTTGCATATGTGTATGTGTGTGCGTGTGTGTTGTGTGTATGTCATGGTAAAGCCTCAGCCCCTACATCCTCTCATCATTTGAGGTTGCTGGATGAGATCCCAGCAGTTTCTACGAACCACAGACCTCTCCATGTCTTTGAGCGTGTGTGTGTGAGTGTGTGCGCGCGCATGTGTGTGTGTGTGTGTGTGCTTGAGAATAGGAAAGGAAGAGTGCGTGGGAGGGGACAGATGAGTGCTGACAAAGTTCAACTGGTTCACAGTAGCATGGCAGAGAAGAACATGAACGCGTGCTCCAAAACTGTGAAAGTTCACGTGCCTCCAACCTCTTTTCTTTGTCGATTCTGCGTTTCAGACACGGTGATGAAGCTGTGCGCCTACAAGGCTTTCTGCGACAAGGCTTACAGCGGCACCACCGGCACCAAGATGGAGTGCTGTTTTAATGATGACTGTAACGGACCTCATAGGAGCCACAGCCACGGGGGTCACAACGGCGCGGGGGCCCTGGCCTCCAGCCCGGCCGTGCTGCTGGGCGCCCTCGTGCTGCGCGTGGCCCTCACCTGGCTCTGAACGCACCCACCCACACACCCATCTCTTCTTTTTCACTCCACATGATCACCTGTCTGACTGTTCAATGGTTCATCATATCCGTTTTGCATCTGTCTCATCCAATCATCTGTTACTGTATCATCCATCCATCCATCCATCCATCAACTCCTCTGTTTAAATATCATATCATTGTTTCCAAGACATTGGATCAAAGTCTTAGGGGTAAGAAGGGTTTTAGTTGAAGGGAAAGGGCTTGTGCTAGGTTTGAAGTGGGTTGGGATTAGGCTTAAAGGGATCAAAGATGTATGAAACAGTGGGAGTACAGTTTCTGGGTGGTGGCGCGTTGGGGAAGCGTGGCGGCCCCCGGAAAATACAAGCTATTACCCAATGGCCTCATCTGTGAGCGGCACACTGCCTCTGTAGCTGCTCCTCGACTCATTTAAATATCACATCATAGTCCTGTTTTGACTAGAAGGGACGTTATTCATAGTGGTGCAGTCGCTGTCATGTGATGTAAGCAAACTGCAAAGGGTAAATCACTTTTCAAAGTCTTTGTGGTGACGACTAAATGTGTACAGACAAAAGTACACCTGTGCACAGTTTTGATACAACCAGAGGGAGTCTGGTGTGGTTTTGGTAGACATTCTGTTTCAGAGGGGAACTTATGCAGAGCATCTAATATTGTCTCATCACCATTGTGCTGTTGCCACGAGTGACATGAGTGTTGTTGCACCTCAAATATGCAATTAATAGTTGCAACTTTTGCAATGCCAAGTTTTGCAATGCTAAGCACTTGAATTGCTCTTATGTTGTATATGCAAGCTTGTCTGAATAAAGATACAATCACCCTTATTTTTGTGTACAGTGTGTGTGTGTGTGTTTGTAAATGTGCAGGTAGGGGTAAGATGCCCTTGGTGTGATGTTCTGCAACCCTACACTTGACCTTGCACAACCAATGCAAAGAAACCGCATGTTTCCATAGGCGTGTTTGTTCCTGGGCGTGTTTAAATGCATGCATGTGGATGCGCTGCAGTGCACACATAGCAGCAGGTAATGTGACAGTCACAGGGAGCTAATGCAGAAGCGGTGGTCGGGAAGCGTCAGGTCTTCTTTATCTCTGTGATTTCAGTCCTACTTACTCGCCACAGGAAATGAAATCACTGAGGTAGTTCTCCACCCCCAGGCAGTTCATATGACATGTGCAACCACTTCCTCTAAAGAGGAGTCCACAAAATTTACCAAAGAGAAAGCAGCATATTCAAGGCACAGTATTCTTATCAATGTGCACATTTATTTAGATTGACAAGGATTGTGTTTTGAAAATGGAGACAAAACAACTTTGGAGTCAATTCTGAGTTAGATTGTCTATGTTTAAGTAAAGCCCATACTATTCATCAGATTGTATAACAGAAACGCACGAGGTTATGTTAGGTCAAGTCAGTTTCTATTTCACCATGTTCTCTGGTAGTTTCTGTCTCTTTGGCGTTTCATCTCAGGACTTCACCTTTTTCAGCATTAATGATTCATCACCCAAACTGTCCTAATCTGTCAGCTTTGTGCCCATGACACATGCCTGCCCCGCAGCAGACGTATAAGCAAAATATTCTGTTATCCACTTTACTGCGTCCCTGTTCACACCCTGCCCCCTTGTTTTGCTTCGTAGCTGTGCCTCCTTTATCTGTTGGTCAGCTGAACTTGTGTGTACGTGCTTGTATGTGCGTGTTTGCCCCAGTTCTCAAGTTGCCAACTGAGAAAAAAAGGGAGATAAAATGTCGCAGCATAGCAATAGGTACATTTTTTCCTTTGCACAAAAAAAACCCGGCCACAGCGATCATCGGCAATAGGAAACCAGACTGTCACAATAAAAAAACAAGGAAGAGATCTAAGTTGTGTGCTCGCCCTCTTCAAATGACAATAAAAGCGTGGGCCCCTTCGTCAGGTCTGCTTAGTTCCTCATATGACAGATGAGCAGAGGAGGAGGAGGAGGAGGAGGACCCGGCCGGAGTTGGAGACACAGATCACATCCGGGGCTGGTTTATTCTAATAGCGCAACGGCCAACCCGGAAAAAAGACGAGTCTTCTGTAATCCGATCATACAAACAGATAGAGGGGAATGGGTGAGCGATGCATGGCGACCCTTGAGAACACGAGCCGCTAGGAAAAGTTGTTAAGAAAACTTTACTTGTCATGCTCGGGAGACGCGATCTACCGCTGTCATCTCGGTAAATTCCTCTCTGCGGGCGCTGGCTGTGGCGCACACCGACTTTCCACAGCGGGTAAGTCAGTGCCACTTTGTGTGTGTTCGTGCGTGTGTGTGCGCCCATTATCAGTGCGGTGGTGAGAGCGGACGGTACAGTAGGTGTGGCAGACAGACAGTTGAATCGTGGTGATTCACAGCAGGTCATCGCAGTTGAGCCAAAGCCCTGTCAGGACCATTGTGACTAAATTTAGCCGGTGAAACGAAAACTAGAGTCGCATGTCTGAATTTTCAGGCTCATCACCGAGCTGTACAGTAATCCCCTTCATAATCATCAACTTTCGGTTCAGTTTGGTGGAGTTATAACAGCCTGCATGGATGTGGTGGGGAGCAAAAAGGCGGGTAAACTATGACCTCCAGTGATCAGCATGAGACAAGCAGCCACCTGTATAGAAAGTAAATTAGAAAAGCATGTTTTACTTATTTACCCTATGCTCATATAAGTTACATTAGTGTAATTCAATATCATATGATGTAAACTGTGTCTTAATGCCATAAAACTTGAGTTCAGGTGGCTTTGCCTTCCTCTACATCCCTGGCTGCTTAGTTGTAATTGGTGACAATACACTGCAGAGACCTGTGGATCTATTTCTGTCCTCTTCAAAGATGTTTAGATGATAAATATGTGTCAGACTGTTGCATTTTGAAGTCTGGGTGCATCAGACATCATTCAGCCCACATTATGCTCGAGAGTTTCAGAATTACTTTTATTGGTTAACTTTTGCCAGTGATGCCCACATATTATTATTTTTTTCATGACCTCGCCGCTGCTTCTGCTTTTAATGGTTAGAGCAGATGTTTTCTGATGCCCCAAATGGTTTGTGTGTGTATGCCAGTCTCAGTGTTGGTGTGTGTGTGTGTGTGTGTGTGTGTGCAGCCTCTGCGGCAGAGTTTTTGCTTTCCATTGCAAGCAGAGCTTCTGCAAAGGTTTAGGAACAGTTTGTATCTTTAGCCTGTTTAAGCAGCAGAGGAAAGTATTGAACTTTAAAAGCACCAGAAGCGCGGCCCTCTTCTCGTTCTCTGAAGCAGCTTCAACATGAGGAGTTTTCCTAAGCAAGACCTTGAAATTAGTCTCATGGGGGTTTCAACAGCACAACGAGGATGCTGCCTGTGTATCTTTCATTAGTTCTCAGTGTGTCTGCTTGCCTCCGATGTGTTCGAGTGCCTACATGTCTGGGAAGTTTGGAAAAAGAGATTGATCATTTCCAGGTCTTCAGCTGTTTCAAAATAAGACAATGGTCTGTAAAAGTAAAGGGGTAAAAACCTTGACTCATTTTATAGAGATGTAAACTGACTATAATATTTGTTGTGAGGAATGCAACACGTGTCCCTGCTCCTTTTCGTTTATGATGTGCTAATTGATTGGTTTGTGAGAATTTACCTGATAAATAGACTCATTATTTTGTCTTGAAATGTATTGTGACATGAATGAAATCTATGAATGAATGGATGATATGTGTTGTGATAAAACAAATTTTCAGTCACATATTCGGTCTAGTTGACAGTCAGAATGGGCCCGCATTACACTGAACACCGAGTGAATATTTGAAATCTGTTAAGAATCGAAAGTCTGGGAAAAAATCTAGCATTATGAAATGGAAACTGCGCAGAAACCCCGCTTTGTGTGTTTTTATTTTGCATGTCTATCTGAGTGCAGTGTGTGATCTCTGCAGGCTGCAGCGCTGGAGGGGCTGAAAAATTCCACTTGTGGCATAAAAAGGACAACATTTTAATGTGGAGCTTCTGCCGTGCCAGAACTAGTCCAACAGCCACAGAAAAGGAAAACACAAGTTTTTATCTGCTGATTTCAGACAACGCAGTTTTTACTCACTGTCAGATGTCTAGTGCGGATAATGCGCCCTTAAAAAGCAGATGTTATGGTGATACCATCGACATACCTGGCAGCCTGCGGTGAATGTGCCTCGATTTGTCACCGACAAATCAGTCAGTCGGGCCCAGTGATTCACATGCATGGCATCATCTTAATGAATACATCTCACCAGCTCGCTCCCCTCTTCCTCCCTCCTCTTTCTTCTCGTTTGCCCCGTTCCTCCCTCCCTCTCCTCCCTCTCCTCTCTCTTCTCTGGCCAGTTGAAATGTGCGTGTGTGCAGATCTTGAGCGCAGTCTGTAATTTTTGGCTGTGGTGGAGGGCCTCAGCTCAGCCTCAGGCTTCTGGGTTAGTTGCTGTGCCTCAATCACGTCACATGAAAAACTGCTGAGTGTGAGTGGGTCTCTTTTTCTTTCTGTGTGTGTGTCTGTGTGTGTGTGTGTGCCTGTGTGTGCGCTCGCGTGTACTTTAACACTCTATGAAAGATGGATATCCACCACATCTGCCTGTCTCTGTCTCCAATTTGCCTGTCTTCCCTCAGTTTCTTCACTGTTTTGTCCCTCTCTCTGTCCACCTAATTAGATTCTCACTCCATGTCTGTCTCTCTCTCTCTCTCTCTCTCTCTCTCTCTCTCTCTGTCTGTCTGTCTCTCTGTCTGTCCCAGTGATATGTGATAGCAGCAGGCATGCCGTACGTGGACAGGCAGAACCGTGTGTGCGGGTTCCTGGACATCGAGGAGAAGGAGAACAGCTGTCGGTTCCAGCGGCGATACTTCATCCTCGACACGCAGGGAAATGCCCTGGTGTGGTACATGGACAACCCTCAGGTGCTCCACACACTACACACTACACACACACACACATGCAAACACGCACATACGCGCACACACGCGAACAAACATGAAACAGCAAGAGGAAGTCACGTTGACCAATCGGAGCTGCATAACCTTGGACTCTGAGCCAATGGTGACTGTGTGTGTTTGTGTTTGTGTGCAGAACTTGCCCAGTGGAGCCAGTTTTGTTGGCAGCCTGAGACTAACCTACATCTCTATGGTAAACCACTCGCTCCACCACTCCGCCTGCCTGTCATTTCTTTCCGTTATGTGCTGTCAGACCCCACTGTAGATACATATGTCGATATCAGCTCGATACAGGAAGAACCGAAGCCGTAGTATTGGACAGCAGGGCTATAATACAGAGAACAAATAGAAAAATACACACAGAGTGGACAAATACACTGGATCTCAGAGTTATCATTAGTTTAGTGGGTGGTTTTAGCTAATGGTTACATGCACTGCTGTGCTGAAGCAGACATTGTGAAGTTTTCCAGATGTCAGTGTGCTGAGCTAACCAGAGATAATGGCATCTGGCTTCACTAGACTGCAGTGTTGACAGATCCTCCCAGGACACCAGGAGCCAAGTAGACTTCTCTCTGTCACTTCGATGAAATTTGACAAAGATATGAAATGCTCCTTGCTCTTTTTTCCCCTCTCTTCTCCACCCCTCCTCTCTCCTCTCCTCTCCTCTTCTCTTCTCTTAGGTGAGTGAAGCGACACTGAAGCAAAAGCCCAAGATGGAGTTCTGCTTTGGTGAGTTTTGTCATCCGCCGAATGAGTCACCCTTAAAATGCCAGAACGCACAATGACCGCCATTATGCAACCGGCGGGGGGGGATACTCATAGAATTTATAATGTCTATTTCTGTAGTGATCAATGCAGTTTCCCGGCGCTACTTCCTCCAAGCGAACGACGCGACTGACATGAGAGGCTGGGTGGCTGCTCTTAACAGGGCCAGCAAGATCACTGTGAGTACAGCACCACAGAAACACACACACACACACACACACATGCAGAATATCCCATGATAAGCAGAAGGCTTTTGGGATGACAGAATAAAAAGGCATTAGACAGATGGCTGGCGGTTTATAGATATCTTGTCTTGCCCCCTTCAAAATCCTCCCCTGTGTGCGTCAGTTATTTGTTGGGGGATTTCTCTACACCTGAGAGGGGGAAGCTGTTTGTGTCAGCGTCACTGATTATTACAGTTGGATGCTTCAGCACCTTGCCCACAAATATCGCTTTACCCGCTTTTGTGAATGAGGAAATTGTGAATGTGCAAGAGTATAGTGGCAACACAGACACGGCTGTGCATGTGTCATAGCTGTGAATGTGGACGGAGCACAATGCCATGGAGGTGTCAAAACACCTTGTTTGCATGTGTGTGTGGCGTGTTTGCATGTGTGTTTTTGGCATTTTTTTTTATTTGTGTTTGTGTATGTTCATTGAGGCGGCTGGGACCTTGTTGACCAGCCAGCTTACAGATGTCTTTGACAGAGAAGTATGTTTCTCCTTTTCTCTCACCTGCGCTGACAGGAAGCAGCGCTGCTCACTCTCTCTTTCACTTCCCCTTCAGTGGGAGCCTCTGCTCTGTGGGCCTCTTGGCCTCGATGCCGTCTTACACTATGTGGAAATATGCTCTACAACACAATGGATATAATATAGCTACTGGCATATTGTAAAGCATATTCAAATGACTTATTATTTATAAGAACCTTTGCTCACAAAATAATTATTTTTTTGAAGATAAGTCAAATGTGTTTTTGAAATATTGATATGAATTTCAGTCTGTAGAGTTTTTTTTTTTCCAAAATGAAGATGCAGTGATGTAGAATGAAACCGTGACCCATAACTTGAGATTCTTGTGATCAATTTAGCTTCTTATCCAGGAAAAGGAGTTTATAAGCTATAATTTCAGGCATTGTTAACATTTCTCATTGACACAATTGGGTATCTCTGACTACTTAATTAGCTTGCAGTTTGATATACCTCTTGTTTTGAGGAATGGTACAGTAACAACTGGATGTTTCTCAGGTAACTGCAGTGTCAATCAAGAAATACTTCCACTGCACTGTGACTCCTGGCAAAAGAGAATAAAATGAAAATAATCAAGATAACCCTGTAAGCATGTCGTAAACATCTTACAGTACATTTTGTAGCTTGGGGAGGACCTGTGGGAATCAAACCCCCAACGCCTGGCAGGGTTTTTTTCCATGCTTTAGAAAATATACAATCAGGAAGCTTCTTGAATGCAAAAAATAGTTTTATTTATTCAAGTTAAATACAGTGCGTGAATGCTGCCCGGGGAAGAAGGCTAGTCCAAACATGTATCCTGTTGCATGTATATATATTATAGCCTTGTGTTCCTATTGCTTTTCAGTTCTTTTTTCATGTGGTGCTCTACATCAAGCTTTAATAACTATAACTATTTTTGCATTCAAGGAATTTGCTAATTGTATATTATCAATGTTGCTCAGCCTGGCTGGAAATCCCCTTTTTCTTACGGCGATGGTGATTCCTTTGGAGCTGCAGGATTGCTCGTTCATGCTATGCTACCTGTTTGTGTGCCGACAGGTTCCTAAGCCGGGCTCTGGGCCTCCCCGGGCCGATGTGACCGCAGTCATCAATGACGGTCAGGTGGTGAAGAAGCAGCAGGCCTACAAGGCAGAGATCATCGGCGGCGTGGTGGTGCACACTCCCATCCAGGTAGACCGCAGGGGAGGAAGCTGAAACTAAAATGCTGGGGTCGTTTGTCACAGTGCTGATAATAGAAATTAGAATATAATGTGAATGAGAATCCTTCTTAATCTGTCTCTGCTGAATCCAAGCTGACACATCATTGTCATTTTGGTGGTGATGATGATGATGACAGTTGTGATGAAACGTTTCAGAATGAGGGTGAGGAGATGGACATGAGGGAGAAGAAGGCCACCAAGCCAGGCGTGCTGAGGTGCGGTTACTGCGTCAAACAGGGCAACGTGGTGAGTATGCAGCCAAATGTGATCCGTTATGTCTGTGTGTGTGTGTGTGCAACTGAGACAACTGAGAGTCGTGTGTTGGTGTCTGTTTCAGAGGAAGAGCTGGAAGAGACGTTTTTTCACCCTCGATGACAATGCTGTCAGCTACTACAAGTGCGAGACGGTGAGGTCACAGTCTTTCCCGTCTTTTTTTAGTGTTTCCTCTCTCTCTCTCTCTCTCTCTCTCTCTCTCTCTCTCTCTCTCTCTCTCTCTCTCTCAGCTTTTTTTTTTCTTTCTGTCAGTGGTGCTTTTGTGTGACTGTGGTGTTTGTGACCATCCGGCCTAATGTGTTAAACATGTCCCATGTCTGAATTCTACCTTTGTGCCCGGGTCTGCTGCACCAGGATAAGGATCCTCTCAGAGCTATTCCACTGAAGGACATTCAGAAGGTCCATGAATGTCTCGTCAAATCTGGGTGAGTTGAACCTGCCTCGCTATGTAACGTTCTCTCTCTTGCTATTTAGTTATGTCTCATCCATCTTTCTCCATTGCAGCCCCCTCTAAACCTCAATATTAATGTCTTTTAGTCTCACATTAAGTGCTAAACTCTTGATTTTCTAGTGGGATTATCTCAGCCGACTAGCAGATTTTTTTCACTTGTTTTAAGAAAATCAAGAATATGAGACTTATGGACTTGTTAAGATGGAGATTTTTGCAGTACAATATTTTATAGGTGTTCAATAATCCGGTATTTGTGTCTGTCAGGGATCTGCTGATGCGCGACAACCTCTTTGAGATCATCACCAGCTCCCGGACCTTCTACATTCAGGTACAGTTGTCCCTTCCTGCTGCCATGCCAACCAATCAGAGGCTTCGTTCAATAGTTTTGAAGGCTATATTGATATAAAGGAGCATTAATGGAGAGAATCTCCTCTTACCAATGATTATAAAATTTTTAGATGCATGAAATGAAGTGAGTGAGGAGACTGATTAGATAGCAGGTGGTTTTCTAAATGAGAGGCAGTGAATAAGACCAGAGAAAGTCCCTGTGTGTGCCCACGTGTGTCTGTGATGTTGTTGTGTCCTCCCTCATGTTTTTGAGATGTTTTCTCTGAATGCTCTGTCGCTGATGTGTGGCACTGGCTCTTTTTTAGGAGCACATTAAGTTTGTTTTTGTGAAACGGGCACAGCCATCTGTTACCATAACAACAATAACATCCTGTTCCTCCCCTTGGGAGAACAGCTGACTGAGAAGTCTGGGGTCAGATGGAAAGAGAGAGAGAGAGAGAGAGAGAGTGAGAGTGTGAGCGGGCGTGCGTGCGTGCATGCTTGTGTTTGTGTATGTACATTCATGAAAAAAAGACTAGAAGGAAGTGTGGCAAAGTTTTAGTAAACTGAAAAAAATAAGAAAACAGAGGTTGGAAAAAAAAATCTGTGCCATAATGGAAGTACAGTAGAAAAAATGAATCAAATCAATCAAATGAAATGAAATGAATCAAAATAAAAAATAAGATAGAAATAAACACAAACTGTAAAGCTACAAGGGTCGATATTACTGTAAAATAACTGCATGCACATAAGCCTGCTTGGTTTTGTCCAACTTCAAATGTGAATTGTTGTTTTGTTCCTCACTGCAAACTGAATTTCCCTCAGGAAGACAATAATGATTGTTTAATTGGTTGATTGATTGATTGATTGAGTAATTTAGTGATTCAATGTTTGAGTGATTGGTTGATTGATTGATTGGTAACCATGTCTCTGCAGACAGACTCTCCAGAGGAGATGCACAGCTGGATCAGAGACATAGAGAAGAAGATCCAGGACTTCAGAGGCCCTTCTAAAGTAACCCCTGTTTCCTCTTTCGCCTCTGCTAAACCACCAGCTTTATCAATGCTATATTCCTCAGCTCTTTTCTGACTTTACTTTCTTGAGAAGGAGAAGTGAAAGCTCATTGTCATGATTCTCTTCCTCTCTTTCGGTCTTATAGCAGAGCTTCGGATTTAAACGTGCAACCTCCCTCTATCGGAGTCACCACGCCCCCTCCGCCTCCCGTGGCTCGCAGGGTGATGAGCGGAGACCTCCGCTGACCAAGTCCACCTCCGTGGCACCGGGCTGGCAGCCCTGGACCCCTGTACCCCAGCGTGAAGCCTCTATCGTGGACATGGAGGATGACGACTGCGCTTTCACCTCCCTGCCCACTCGGCCCTCTCTCTCCTCCTCATCCACCTCTTCCTCCACCTCTTCCTCCTCTAACTCCCTCTCCACCCCGGCTCCGTGCACCAGCGCGCCCGCCCCGGCGCCAACTGGAAGCGTCGGGGGGTTCACGGCTTCGGGAGGCCTGTCTAACGAGCGTCGGAGGCACCGATCCCAGCCGCAGCCCCACACGGACTGCAGCTTCCCCTTCAGCCTGGATGATGACAACATCCGCACCACAGACGTCTAGGTTCGATGAAGCCTGCCCGGACTGCACCTTGGATGAAAATACCTGCTTTTGTACGAATGTGACTAGCAATAATAGTTTTCCCTCCCAATGAAGTGACACTGTGACCACCAACCTGCTGTTGGTGCCCCCTGCTGGAGTTATGAAGGAAGTGCTGGACTCGGAGCTGCGTGGTCGTTGAGGAGCAGTCCAGCTGGAAGCAGATCAGGGGGGCAACAGTGTTCGTGTTCACAGGACTGTGAAAGGCTATGATGGAGTGTTTTTTTGTGCAACTTTCTCTGAAAACTTGAATGATCCTGATGTTAATAAGTAATTAGCTGGTTCTTGCCGATTTACAAATTATGGCACATGTTCTAAACCTGTGTCCGCTGTGCACACTTAGCTCCTATCAGTGATGTGTCTCATGTCATTAAAAACAGCAACTTCAGCCTGAAGTATTTACAGACAAGTATTTTAAAAGCATTTGATCACATTAGCACAGATAGGTCGTTATAAAGCTTATGTTGATGGTACATTCCAATGATTTGGGCCAATTTACCTTCAGTGCACGCCTGCCTCTGTAGAGAATCCTAACCCCCCAGATCGCTTCAGCCCACCCAGCAGTGTTTTGATCTCCTGCTCAGGAGATTCGATGATGTGAAATCTTTTGTTCCACCCTGACATCAGCACATTTTTAATATTTAACAAGCATTTTATTACTACAATCTAATCAGATGTCTGGGTTAAAGGGCTTCGAGCGATAGCTGTTGTAGTCTGGCAGGTCTCAGGGTGAACCGAGGGAACAAATGCTAAACACACTCGCACGCCAACATGAACGCTGCTCTGTGGTTAAAGTTGGTACGGAGGGAAACGAGGCGATCAGCAGCGGCATCGTGCTTTGGTGTGTTCGCAAAGAGTTTTAATATGAGCTTATGAAGCTTGGCTTGGAGATCAATCATCAGTAAACTGTGACTCCTCTCTTGGCTAATAACAAGGTACAATAACAATACAGTGGGTTCGAAGGTACCTTAAACACAGAATGTACCGCCAATATGGAAGTAATTGAACAGCTGATCAACTGATTGACAATGTTTGTAAATGTGATTGTAATCTTTTTGTTATTGCAGCATTTTGTGGGAAAACGTGTCTTAATTGCCACTAATTGTGGTATTTTATTGAAATTCCGCACTTTGCTTTTCTCATTTTTACTTTTTTTTCCTCTTTGGCACATCACAGCTGTCTCACAACAGATATTACAGGCTCCTCTGAAATGCCTCAGAGACCTTGTGCTGTTACACCGGTGATCTTACTCTTCTCAGGTTCACCTCAAGACTTCATTGATGTGGTACCATGTTCCATGCTAACTTCCGTTTTCTGAAGCTATATGCGCTCGCCCGCCTGCATATATTGTAAATTGTCTTTTCTTGTACATTAAAAGATGCTTTTTAGTTGTCTTGTTTGGCTTCTTTCAGATAAACTTTGCAGTTCCTCTCTTGTTCCTGTATTAGCAAAGCAGTAGAGCACCATGCCATCTAGTGGTGTGTCAGAAAAGCTTCACTGAACTGCCCAAATCAATTTTCAAGTCATTTTTGAGGGAAGTGATGGAATTAAGACATGCAGGTTTTACTTTTTTTTTTTTTTTTTTTTTTTTTTTTTTTTTTT